>PVKA01051584.1:0-12101 GCA_004027165.1 Ctenomys sociabilis | reverse complement strand
GAGTTAAAGTCATCATATTACAGGAATACAGTCGTACCTACATTTATAGGAGCACAGTTAGTAATAGCTACATCACGGAAACAGCATATATAACCATCAATAGTTGAACAAAGAAAGAAAATGTGCTTGCACACACATGATGAAGTGCTACTATGCCCTAAAGAAACAAATTTGAGGCACTCATAGGCAAATGGATGCAACTCGAGAACATAATGGTAACTGGAATAAGTCAGTCACACAAGCTTCAGTATTGCATGGTTTCTCATGGGAGAAAACCATATACCATATAAAGAGCAGGACAGATGACAGAAATAGGAAGAAGGTCAAATAATTCCCCAAATTCTCTATTTTCCCAAAAGCATTTCAATATATATGCTAAATTGCTTCATTCATACTACTAGTTTGTCTTAGTTCACTGAAAAGAAAATCGAGGCCTATTGATGTCTCCTCTTTGTAAGAGACAAGTCTTTTTGTCAATGGCTTATACTCTTGACAAACCTTTTGGTTATTGTTTCAAGATTTAACACACAGTGTATTAACTATTCTTATTCTCTAATTTTTGTTATAAACTTTTCCAAAATAAAATCTTTAGGGGCCGGTGAAATAGCTCAGCAGTCTAAGGTGCCTTGTTAGGCAAGCTTTCACAAGCACAGGGACCACAGTTCAATCCCTGGTACCACAAGCCACATCAGCCCCACCCCCAAGGCCCACTAAGTTGGCCCCAAAAAGTAAATAAATAAATAAAATCTGTAAATAGCTTTGGGTATGTGGAGACTTTCAACATATTAAATTTTCTAGTCCATAAACAAGAGACTGCATTTCATTTATTTGTACCCTTTCCAATTTCCGTTAACATGTTGTAGCTTTCAGTCTAGAGACATTTTGCTGGATTAAACTGATTCCTAGGTATTTTATTTTTACAGCTATTACAAGTGGAAGTGTTTCCTTGACTTCTTTCTCCGATAGTTCACTTATAGTGTATAGAACCCCCACTGATTTGTGTAAGTTGATCTTGTGTCCTATTTTACTGAATGTTTTCATTAGTTCTAATAGTTATTTGGTGGACTCTTTGGGGTGCTCTCTCTCTCTCTCTCTCTCTCTCTCTCTCTCTCTCTCTGTCTCTCTCTCTCTCTTGGGATGACATTTATTCCTTTTTCTTACCTAACTTCACTGACTAGAACTTCCAATGCTTTTTTAGGTAGAAACAGCAGAACAGCCATCCTTGCCTTACTCCAGATCTGAGAGGGAGAACTCAGCTTTTTCCCATTCAGTATATTTGCTATGAGTCTGTCATACATGGCCTTTGTTGCATTTCTCCTATAATTTCTTTTTTAAAAAATAATATTTAAGGGGGTTCAACCCCCGGCACCACAAGCCATGCTGGCCCTGCCCCCGGGGCATGATGAGATGGCGACTGACACTGGGCCTGGTGGCGTGTGCCTACAATCCCAGCACAGGGGGGCGCTGGGACCGGAGGATCACTATGAGTTGGAGCTGCATAGTAAGACCCTGTACCAAATAAATAAAAAAACTAAAGCATGCACTGTTGGCTGGATCCTTAAACTACTTAACATTTAGCTACATGTAGCTGACACGAGCTACATGCCTGGCACCAGGCTGGTACTACCACTAAGTGTGAGATCCCTGGGGAGGTTGAGTCTGCTGTCCATAGACAAGTAAACAATTATAGTTTCACTGTAATAAAAATTCATGGCCCAGAAGGGAGTATTTAGTCTCCCCCCTCCCTCCAACCCAACTTTTCTACATGGGAACAAAGTTAATTGGTCTCATTGGCAAGAATTCCTTATTTACTACGCAAGCTAGGGTTCCATGCAATTATTAACTCAAAATGTTTTCTAGTCTTTTTCTTCACAGGCTCAAGATGAATGACTTCTTTTTACCATCTGAGGTCTACAGTGGAGGCTCAGAACTCCACATTGTATCCCAAAGGACCCAGAAACAGGTGATGTTGCTAAAATACACTGGTGTGGAGCAAATTCCTTTAATAGCACTGTGCTAAACTGGCAGCTTTTGTGATTTCCAATCAATGAATAATATTGTTATTTTTTTATATGGAGAAAAGCCATTTTCTTATATTAAAATGGTGTCTAATACTCAAACAATATTGAAAGCCACCATTCTGTAGAATCAAATCCAAACTCCTTAACATGCTGCACTTCCATGACTCTTTTCCACCTTGTTTAAGAAACGCCCCTCGCATAGCCATTCTGCAACCCTTAGACTCTGCCTCTCACCAGATGGATGCTATATAGTGTGGGGTAGGGATTCCATGGGTTTCCACCTGAGAACCCATAACTACCTTGTCATAAATCAAAGCTCCCGCCAACAAAAAAAAGAAACTTTGTAATGTTTTCTAGTACTATCCTACATCTATGTCCTAATATGTTCTCAACTTGTATCAATGCGGCAAGTTTTCTAAATTCTTGGAGTTGCAGGGCTGGCCAAATAGCTCAGCGGATTAAAGAACCTGCAAGGGGGTGCAGGGTCCGGGAGTTCCATCCCCAGCATGCAGTGCCGGCCCTGCCCCGGGGCCTCAATTGAGACTGGGCATGGAAGTGCGCGCCCGTAGTCCCAGCTCTTGGAAGGCTGTAAACAGGTGGGTCATTACGAGTCTCATCTAGTAGTGAGATCCTGAACATCCTGTAGACCCTTCCCTAAAATACAAAAATAAATAAATAAATAAATTCTTGGAGTTGGAAGGGTCTCTTAAAGCAATGTAACTCTCACCCCCATCTTTTTGCACACCAACTGTTTTTTTTTTCTTTTTGTGGAACCAGGGATTGAACTCAGGCCCTTGTGCTTGCCAGGGAAGTGCTTATTATACCACTGAGCCATCTCCCAGCCTCCAACTGTTTCTTAATAATCACTTTCACCTGTATTCTAAGTAATTTAAAACCCAATGAAAAAGGTATAAGACGTGCTAAAAGTAACCCCTAAAGCTTTTCAAGAGTTAACTCCAATTTTATTTCTGTCATTCACGTCTCCACACAGAGGTACCACAAAAAAAAATCTACCAGAAACTCAGAGTTTCCACTTTACAGGTGTCACGGAGAGCTGCGGCTACAGGTTCATGATGTAAGAACCTTGAAATGAAAACAAAGAAAGCTAAAGTTTCTGGAGTTGAGCCCTCTAAATGAAATCTCAATAACGACCATGAAGAAAGCAGCCAGCGCCCAGAGATCCTTTGCCTCGGCGCTGTGCTAAGCTTGCACGTATCGTGTCATCCCCGCTTCTGTTCTGCTTGACTAAGGTAGGTAGCAACCACTGCTCTCATTTAGCAGTTAATAAAATAAGCTTTGGAAGGAGCAGGCTGCCTAGAGCCACCTAGGTAAACGCCTGCTCTTCAGTGATCGTCTTCCCCGGGAAGGTGTCTTTCAGCCCCATGACTGGAGCCCCTGACCCCACCTCTCCCAGCGGATCCCTTCGGCCCCTGCTCTCACGTTCAGCAGGCGGTGCCCGATGCCCTCACTGTCCTGGTCCTCACTCTTTCTCCGGGCCCCGTCGGCCCTGCCTCGGTCGTGGCCACGGCGAGTCCAAGAGGATGACACTGTGCTCTCTTGGCTCACATGGGCGCTCTGCGGTGGCGAGCCTATGGAAAGGGGCTGGACGCGCCCGCTGTGTAAATCAGAAGGCCTGCGGGTCTTATGACTTCGCTCCATCCTTCCATTCCCCAAAGGGGCAGCTGAGAGGGGCGCTACTGTGCAACGCGGTGCTCTACCGCTGTAGAGTTTTCTCTGCTACCTACAGCCCACATGACTTCCGCCATCCCTCTGTGACGTATGGCCCACGTGACTCCCGCCATCCCTCTGTGAATTTGGCCCACGTGACTCCCGCCATCCCTCTGTGACGTGTGTAGCCCACGTGACTCCCACCATCCCTCTGTGGCGTGTGTAGCCCACGTGACTCCCGCCATCCCTCTGTGACGTGTGTAGCCTACGTGACTCCCGCCAGCCCTCTGTGATGTACAGCCCATGTGACTCCATCTTCATCACTGCGCCGCAGATAGAGGCCCAAGCGTTAGAGAGGTTGGTTGCAGGCTCTTGCCAGATGTTCACTGTCTTCTTTAGGAGGAAGCAGTCGTCTTCCATATGAACGTTAATTAAACACCTTAATTCAGTGCCCATTTCTTCTCCATTTCCTTCTTCCATCTTGTCCCCCACATGTTATATCACAAACAGCCTACTGGGACATCTTCGCCTGACACTTCCACTGGTGCATAACACCAAACAGTAATGTAGCCATTGTCATCTTTCTTTCCAAATCTCTAGTATGTTCAGACCCACTGGATATAACACTGCATGAACACATTCATAAACATTTTGACTCAAATATCTGAACCCACCTTTTTTCTTTTTATAAAAAGCACCAGGTTGGGGATGCCTCACACACCGATAACTACAATGGTTTCCTCAGGGGTCTCCTAGCCTACTGTTATCCAATCTTCCACTGTTCCAGAGTTAATACAATTTTACCACTACCCTACTCATAAAGCAAACCCAGGAACTTTCAGGGTTTCTATATTGGTCCCAATTTTAAATGCACTCTACTACTTCAAAACCATTATGAGGTCTAGTCTAGTCCAGGGCCAGCTCAAAAGTCAGAGTTGGTTGAGAAATTGAACCTCATATGCGTAACTGCCAAAAGCAGAATGAACTTCTGTCTCCAACCCATTACATCTCATACCCCTGCCTATCAGTGGACTCATACTATGAGCGATTAGTTTCAAAAGGTAGGAAGGAGGCATCTTTTGCTTTGCAAGATGCACGGCATAGGGTCTTGAGACCCTCGATACACACTTGTTATCATCTCGGGCACACTGTTGAATCGCTATGCCACTGAGACCTGCTCTCTGTCACCTTGCTGTGATTGCCTTAGGAGTTGTATTATGCAACATAAAGCATACAATGGCATAGAAAAAATAATCTTGTTTAAAAATAATTCAATTATTAAACAAAAGTAAAAATTGAAAAGTTGAAAAAAATAATAATTAAATTTAGAGCAGGTGGGGGGGCACGTACCTGTGATCCCAGCACCTGGCAGCTGAGGCAGGAGAATCGTTGGGAGTTCAAGACCAGCCTGGTCTACAAAGTGAGCTCAAGGTCAGCCTGAACTGCATAGCGAGACCCTGTCTTGAAAAGAAAAAAATAACGATGATAATAAGTAAATTTAATCAAACATCTGGACCTATGCTGGATTGTATAGAAAATTCAGAAGACTTATCAAAAAAAAAAAAAAAAAAAACTATTAAGGAAAAGCCAGGCAGTCCAAAATGTAAATGGGACTCAAAGAAAATGGCCTTGTGTACCCCAAAAATAAAATTGTCATGGGAAGGTAGAACATACAGCCACTCTACCATAAAATCGTCAATTACACACTTTGGTATTTATCCACAGAAATGGAAATTAATGCTCACACAAAAACTGGTATACAAATGTTTATCAGAGTTTTATTTTAAATAACCAAAACTGGACTCAACCTAGATATCCTTCCCCTGGTGGATGGTAAAACAAACTCAGCACAAAATCTTAGAATATTATGCAGCAAAAAAAGACACGAATGTGATGGATCCCCAGGGATCTGCACTAAGCAGAAAAGCAGCTAATCCCAAAAGATGACACATTGTATAATTCAATTTATTCAACATTATGGAAATAAGAACATTTTTAAAGAGGTTAAGATTTGAAGTTCAGGAAAAAATGTGCAAAAGGGAAATGAATGTGGTTTAAGAGAACAACACACAGATAGCTCGGTGGATTAAAGCACCTGCAAGCAGGTGCAGGGGCATGGCAACTGAGACTGGGCGTGGTGGTGCGTGCCTGTAATCCCAGCTCTTGGGAGGCTGTACCCAGGCAGATCACTACAAGTCCCATCTAGTAGTGAGACCCTGAACACCCTATAGACTCTTTCCTAAAATGCAAAAAAAAAAAAAAAAAGCAACACAGGAGAATTTTGTGGATTTGGAGTCATTCAGTATTTTAACTGCTGGCAGTTACACAGATTTGCATGAGTGATAAATCTGTGTGGGATTTAAAATACACATGGACAATTACAAGTTAAACTGGGGAAATCCTAAGTATGAAGGGTGGAGGGGTGGGTTGTATCAATGGCAATACCCTGGTTGCAGTATTTGAGTATAGTTTTGAACAATTTTGCTGGGACACACTGGCAAAGGGTACAAAGGATCTTACTGTATTATTTCTTACAATTGGATAAATCCACATTTATCTCAGTGAAAATTTTCATTAAAAATTTCATAAAGGACTGGTTCACCCAAAAAAAAAAAAATTCATAAAGGAATAGAAAAAAAAAATAGGGAGACCAGTAAGACATAAGACAGAAGCTAAACAAGATGTGTGAACCTTGACCGGACCTCAAGGAGCAGCTGGGAAAATCCAAGAAGGAACTATGTATCAGGTGTTGAGGAATTGTTTTCAAGCTGTAATACTGTGCTTGCATAGGCAAATGTTCTTATTTTTAGAACATTTGTTCTGAAATTCTCAGGTGAAGTGACATTGCACTAATAACTTCAAAAGTTTTTAAATTATTTAAAGATGCACAAATTTAAAAAAACCAAATGATGCAACCGCCCCCCACCCCCACTCCCCCGTTACTGGGTTCAATCCATATGGGTACTAAGGTCACGAGCGCACCCTGGTGGCAACAGACTAAAGGATGAGGACGGCATCAGGACTCCACCTGGCTAGTTTGAACTGCTACTAACTGGAGCTCAGTTCGGGTCTGTATCGCTATTTATCCTCATTCCTACTTCCAAAAGTCCCTGCCCCCCCCCACACACACACATCAGTGATTAATTGTAGATTTCACACAGTCAACCTTAGTGATCCGGTTATCCTCCTGATGCAGGTGAATCCCCTCCCTTCCGCCCTCTGTTCTCATCTGACTCTGGGAAGCTTACCATCTCAAACTCACACAAGCCACTGTATCACGCTGTCAACACAATGACACAGGGGGGTTGTTACCACACATGTAGCAAGACAAATATTACTAACACTATCCTAAAACAAGGGGAGTTGAGGTGCTTGTCTTCCTAATGTTTTTAATTTCAAATAAAAATTTAATTATGAAAGATTGTGCACCTTCAAAAAATTGTGCAACACACTCACATCCTTTCCTTCAGTTTAACAAAATGTTGCATTTCTCATCTTTGCCTGCTGTCTCTCCATAAAATAGGCATTCCGGGAGGCTGAGGCAGGAGGATCATCACAAGTTTGAGATCAGCCTGGGCTAATGTCCCCCAAAATAATAAGGCTGAAAACCTAATGCCTTCCCCAAAATAATAAGACAGGAGGGCACATGGGGAGAGAGTGCAGCAGCAGAGATATTTTGAAGGGTGCAATTTCTGGAGTGTGTAGGAGTCCACCCTTCACAGCCGGTGAAATCAACAGGAGGCTTGGCTCTTACACTGTGAGTGATAGCGACCAGCCCTGCATCACAGGGACCAGCCATTCCTGGGAAACAGAAACAACAGAAACTGTAATAGGACCTAAGACAAACTGGAGGTTACGCGGGCAACAGTAACCACCAGAAACTGAAGTGGACCCACCAGGGTGGATTTTCTGCTATAGCCTCACTGATGTGTAGGAACCAGCAAAGAAAGGCACAGCCAGGTGGTATGAGTGGCTACATCCGAGCATTAGGAAGACAGATTGGGCCAGAGAAGAGGAGGAAAAGTTCCGACGGGGCCCAGTTGACGCCAGCTCCGTGGAGGACTATCACTCCAATGGTCAGGAGAGCAGCGCCCCAGTGCTTGGAGTGCTATGAATTTCTTTTGGACAAAACTTCCCAGAGAGGCAATGAAGGGGAAAGCACAGATGATCCGTGCAACAGAACCAAACCCAAAGATGGAACCGGTGCAGCCTGATCCCCTGGACATGGACCAAGAGGAACTAGAGAGGCTTTCTGAAGCTACAGCCCATTTGGCTGACACCTGGGGCAGGAGGGCCAAGAGGAATGAAACCGAGAAACAAGGAGAAAGACGTTGTGCTGGTCTCCAGATGCTAAGAGAGCTTCAAGCAGCCGGCATAGAAATTCAAGAGGGCCAGTGAGATAGCTCAGCGGACTAAGTGACTGCTTTGGCAAGCCCAGGGACTGAGTCCCGGTGTGGTGGTGTTTACCTGTAATCTCAGCGCTGAGGAGGCTGAAAACAGGAGGATCACTACAAGTCGGAGCTGTGTAGTGAGACCCTGTACCAAATACATAATTTTTTTAAAAAAGAAAGAAATTCAAAAGAAAAAAAGAAAGAAGGACTTGATTGCAATGCCGAAATCCTACTTGCAAAGGAGTTCACCTTTCATTTTTCTGACACTTTTGGAGAAAAGTACCAGGCCCAGAATGAAGATTTCAGGAAACTGAGACAGCAGAACTTCAGCGGGGACCTAAGATCTGAGAAAGGAAGAGAAAGAAAGAAAAAAAAAACAAAAAACAAAAAAACACAGCATTTGACATGCATAATGGAATCTGCTTCATGGTCAGCATTTCTCTGAATAGGGGGTGTTTCTGAGTTGACTCAAAAGAGAAACAAGGGCAAGCCAGATAGCTCAATGGACTAAAGTGCCTGCTGAGGCAGAGCACAGCAGCCAGGGTTCAATCCCCACCATGCCGTACCGGCCCCGTCTCCGGGATGCACAGAGACAGCAACTGAGATTGGGCATGACGGTGTGCACCTGTAATCCCTGTGCTTAGGAGGCTGAAAACAGGAGAATCACTATGAGTCCTATATACATAGTAAGACCCTGTAGACCCTGCGGACCCTGTATCAAATATGAAAAAAGAAAGGGAGAGAGAGAGAGAGAACAACCTAGTACTGCCTAGTTCTCAGATCTGAGACACAGAGCTCTGGGAAGTGGTAACAGTGGGCCTAGCATACTGCTGTAGACACCACAAACCCTGATTCCGGGACTCTCCTGTCTGTGTGCTCCATCCCTGAGATGACAGCATTATCCTGAGGACACCAATGACAACAGTTTCCTGGAGCAGAATCCCGCAGGCAGCCCAGAACTTCCTGGCCTTGACCAGTGTGGTCACCCTGCCCAAGGGAGGACTCAGCATCCCACTGCGTGGGAGACCTCAGGGG
This sequence comes from Ctenomys sociabilis, assembly GCA_004027165.1. Lineage (NCBI taxonomy): Eukaryota > Metazoa > Chordata > Mammalia > Rodentia > Ctenomyidae > Ctenomys > Ctenomys sociabilis. The sequence continues at coordinate 2,986 of PVKA01051584.1, read as the reverse complement.
TGACTGCACAGCGGCAAGTTGTTCAGACTGGAAACACACTCTTCCTAACCCTTCTCATGAAGCCATAGGGCTGACTCCCTCAGGCAGGATGGCCCCTGAAGCACGTGTCAGCCTGGGCTTAGCCCCCCTCAGAGATAAATTCAGCATTCACCCTGACAGCAGGATGGCAGGCTACAGCCCTCCCTCTCACACAAAGCAGAGGGAAAGAGAATCTCTGTTCAGGGTGGATGGACCTTGCTGCCCCCAGAACAACCTTGAATTCCTTCTACCAGAAAATGCTGAGAAGGAGCTGGAAGAATGCAAACTGGCTGGCACAGACAGGGAAGATGCTGGCATGAATGCCCCAGAGGGGGCCGCACAGGAGGTGGCACGGGAAGGAAACAAAACGAATGTACTGAGCTGTCCAGAACGACCGGAAGTCAATGAAGCCATTCTAAGACTGTTACGTGGAGCACCACCTCTCACAGATTCACAGAAAAGTGAAGAATTGGGCCAGGAAGATAGCTCAGAGGCTTAAGTGTCTGCCTGCCAAGCAAGATCCCAAGTTCGATCCCAGTACTGCAAAATAAAAAAGGAGGAAAAAAAGTTCTGAATAACTACTATGAAGACAACAATATGCAACGTATTAATTCTTGTAACTGCCCTGCTAACCTGTTTCAAAACGGTTTCATTGTTGTTTAACCTTTTTTTTTTTTGCATCAAAGTGAATTAAAAACAAAAATTTTTAGAAGTGAAGAATTACTCTAAAAAGAAATGATCACCAAGCTTCATTATGACCTATTTCCAGATGACCCCTATGGAACCATCTGGAAATAAGAAAGGCAAAACTGAAATGCAACCTCAGGAAGGTGCTGGGTGGCCTGAGCGCCGGCTCAGCTGTTCTCCGCCCCAGCAGCAGCTGCCACAGGAGCCCCCACCGGGCACCCAGTAGCCCGAGACCCAGGAAATGCCCCTGGCCAACACTTTCAGCTCTGTGAGATTTCAAAAGAAGGCCTGGGAGACCAGGCAGTGTGCCCCTGTGAGGGTAGTGTGTGAAGTTGTGAGTGTGAAGCTGAAGTTGCATTGGAGACCCCAGAAATTTGGAGAATCCAGGAACATGGATTATCTGGAGAAAACTGTAAGGAGAGAGCAGAGCTGGCCCAAAAGAGAAGCCATGGAAACTACAAGTGCTGAAGGGGCAGGGCCACCCCCTTGGAATCCACATCTTGCCAAAGATTGACTCAGATGCTGGAGATGGAACTATAGAAACTAATGTTTGCCCTACTGGATTTTGGACTTGCTTTGTTCCCATTTCTTACTATTTCCATTTGTAATTTTCAGAATAGAAATGTCTATCTTGTGCTATTGAATGTTGGAAGTGTTTAACTTTCTTTTAAATTGTACAGTAGCTTGTAGCTAAGAGTTTGCTTTAAGTCTCAGAGTAGAGTTTGCAATGCTGAAACTGTTTAGGACTTCAGAAACTCATCAAGATAGACTAAATGCCTTTTTCATAAAGAGATGTGCGTGTGTCTTTAGAGGACCAGGAACAGAATGTTATGGCTTACGTTGGAATGTCACCCCTCAAAGCCTCAAGTGGCTATAGGGGGCTTTTTCAGAGGTGGCTGGATCTAGAATGTGTGATGCTGGGATTGATTCATGGATCAGGGCTAAGGATCCAGGGTGCTAAGGTTAGTGGTGTGAGTGCTACCTGCCCTAAGTGGCCTGGACAAGACATAAGGGATAGAAATCCATAATGTCATTCCTTGCTGCTTTGCTACCTTCTGCCTGCCTCAAGTATTTTCCTCTGAAGCCAACTGGGAGCTAGCCAATTATGGACTGAACTTCTATTAACTGTGAGCTAAATAAATCTGTCTTTCTTTAACTAAAAGAAAGAAAGAAAGAAAGAAAGAAAGAAAGAAAGAAAGAAAGAAAGAAAGAAAGAAAGAAAGAAAGAAAGAAAGAAAGAAAAAGAAAGCAAGCAAAGCAAAGCAAAGCAAAGCAAAGCAAGGCAAAACTGTCGAATTTGGTACCAAGAACACAGAGCACACTGCCTACCCAACACACATCCTTATCGACAGTTCTCTGAAGAAGAGCTGGAAAAGGCCCAGCATGCTCTGGTGCAAGAGAAGGAAGTGGTCAAACAAGGAACAAGCCACGGGGAAGGATGCTGCAGTCAGGCTTTGAATCCTCCAGGCAGAGCCACTGCGCAGGCCAAGCTAGCACAGAAGACAGAACTGAATCAACTGGGAGGAGGCAGGAGTTAAACAGGCAAGCACAGAGGCCAAGCGGACTAGGGAGACGAAAACGTCGCTGGAAGGTGTCCAGTCTCCTACCTCAGCCTCAAGGAGCAGCTGAATGACCCGTGGGCGCAGCTGGAGCTCCGCCCTTGAAGAACTCAAACAACATAGATAGGTGAAGACAGCAGGAAAGAGAAAAGGAGGTCCGGCAGGAATCCGCTCATCTGCTGCTGGAGGAGGCGTGGAGTCACTGTTCTGAAGCATGGTCGCGGGGTGAATTTGCCTCTGGGGTTTCTCTGTTTTGGGTTGTTGATTTTTTTTTTTTTTTTTTTTTGGCAGAACCAAGGATTGAACTCAGGCCCTTGTGCTTGCCAGGGAAGCACTTATGCCACTAAGCCATCTCCCTGGCCCCTTGGTTGTTGACTTTAAATGCTCTCAGTCATACACACCCTGTGTTAAAGACACCTAACTCCAAAGGACAGCTGGAGTTTACATTGTTAAGATGGTCATTCTTTCGCTGGTCTCATATTTACAAGATTTTTTTAGATTGGCCTTTCATGTGAAAGGACTGACTCAAACGTACTGCCTCAGGAGACCCTTAAGCAAAACAAAATATGAACAATTAAATAAAATAATTCCGGGGCTGGCAAGATAGCTCAGCGGTCTAAAGTGCCTGCTTAGGCAAGCTCTCAGGGACCGCGGTTCAATCCCCAGCTCCACATGCTATGCCAGCCCCTCCCACCAGGGCCAGCTGAGCTAACCCCCCCCCC
>PVKA01051583.1:0-12126 GCA_004027165.1 Ctenomys sociabilis | reverse complement strand
TGGCCATCTTCACGATGTTGGATCTTCCTATCCAGGAGCATGGAATATCTTTCCATTTTCTGAAATCCTCCATAATCTCTTTTCTTAGGGTGTTGTAATTTTCTGTGAAAAGATCTTTGACTTCCTTGGTTAAGTGAATCCCAAGGTATTTCATTTTCCGCGGTGCTATTGTGAAAGGTATTGTTTCTATAGTTTCCCAAATTGTCATTTATAAATGCCAAGATATTTATAATAAATTATGAGTAATTTAGCATTTAGTATGCATCAAATTTTTTAGTTTTTTCTCCAATGATCCTGTAGAGCTAGCTGCACTTAATTCCAATTCCTTGTTGCCCAGTTCATGTTCAGAATTTCCCAGTTGTGCTGTGGCACCTTTAAAGCTAACTTTTCTAAAGCAGGATCCAACTCAGGCCCATACATCTTACCTGTTTGTTATGCGGAGGAATCTGACCCTGGGACATGTGGACACCATATCTGCAGACGCTCAACTCATTTGTTGAAAAGGCACAGTATTTGCATATCACCTACACATGTCCCTCCATATGTATCAAATATCTGGATCACTTAGGATACCTAATGCAAACTAAACAAAAAAAGGGGATACAAATGAAGGACCATTTTGTATCTGTATATTCAGAATAGGACAGATATACAGCTACATTCTCTTAATCCAATGAATAGAAAGATTTGTTCTAATAGGGTTTGTGGACAGGATATCATGTCTGCATCTTACAATGAATAACCACTAAGACAACAATATGCAATGTATTTATTATTGAAACTGTCCTACTAAAAAGTTTTGAAACTGTCTCATTACTATTTGTTTCTCAATAAAATTATTTAAAAAATGATACCTAATACAATGTATGAGCTATGTAAATAAATATACTGTACCGTTCAGAGAATATTGATGAAGAATAAAATAAAGTTTATAAGTGTTTGATGGAAACACAGTATCTTGCCTGAGTATTTGCAATTGGAGATCAGTTAAGTGTGTGGATGAGAACCCATGGCTATGTGGGACTTTCTATGTGCAGGTGAGTGGTCCTGAGATACTAACTGTGGGAGAAGGTAGGCCAGCTGTCCCACAGGGTGTATGGCTCACCTGATTCCCGGCAGGCTGTGCTGTCCACCAAAGCTGGGTGTGGCAGCCTTACCTGTAATCCCAGCACAGGGGAGGCTGAGACAAGAGGATCACTTTGAGTTTGGGCTGCTTAGTGAGACCCTATACCAAATAAATTAAGTAAATAAATAATTGATTTTTAAAAAAGAAGTGAAATCCAAATGCTTCAAAACTAAACAGAAAAAGGGGATATAAGTGAAGGACTATTTTGTATCTGTATATGCAAAATAGTTAGGATAGATAGATATACAAGCTACTTTCTCTTAATTCAATGAGAAGAAAGATTTGTACTAATAGTGTTTGGACTGAATATCATGTCTGCATCTTTACTATGAATAGCTACTACAAAGACAACAATATGCAATGTATTAATTATTGTAACTGTCCTACTAACCTGTTTTGAAACTGTCTCAGTGCTATTTGTTTCTCAATAAAATTAATTTTTAAAAAATGCTTGATTGGATTCTGCTCAGGCATATTGGGATAGTACACATTGTGACGTGGTGTTTCTTATTCTGTACCAAAACAGAAAACTCATGATATCTACTTTTTACCCTTTAATCAGAAATCTTGACATAAATTATGAAGCAAACCTATTTATCTCATGGGGAATGACACATACCCCTACAAATAAATTTAGACACTACAAAAGGGTATCAGAGGAAACAAGTCCTTTTCCTATATTGTGTTTCCAATGACTAATCCTTCCTCTGCAGAGGCAAGCACTCCTGAGGGAGCGTGTGGTCATTCGCAGCGCGGTTACCACAGAGGGCCTTCCATTTCCCAGTATGTTGGTATGTCACGGGTTTTTTAGTGAGTTTGTGCTTTAACATCCTACAGGTGTTTGTCTGATAATTCACCTAACTAATCCAGCACTGTTGGATATTTAGATGGTTTCCAGGATGCACCTTTGCACACACATGAAAAGTTATACAGTATGTGCCTGCAGGTGAAATTGTTCAGGTGTGTAAATTTTAAATTTTGATAAATATGGTCAAGTTGCTTTCCCAATAGATAGGACCAGTTTTTTTTTGTTTGTTTGTTTTTTTTTTTTTACAGAGAACACATGCTAAATATCTTTTTCCTTGCACCTCCATCAATAAAAGTATTATTACTTTTTTGATCTTCATCAATGATAGGTGAAAAAGAGTCTTGTAGGTTTGGTGTGCACTAACCTCATTTTGAAAGTGTTGCTTCTCCTACATTTAATAGATCAAGCTGACTAAGGAAAGTTTCCCCAGTTTATCAAACATATGTAAATATTTGTGGTAGGAAATCAGAATCCTTTAATAAATACACTTAATATTATTCCCCTTCTTTTTTCCTTATACTAGAAGATATAAATCAAATATTTTCCCCACCTTCAAATAAAGGTACAACTGAGGGAAAATAACTTCATTTTCCTCATGGCTTTTTCTGAAGTGCTTACTATAACAGTAGTCAGAGGGGTTTGCAGAAGCTCTCACCTGGCTGTGAGCTCCAAGGGAGGTGGAGGGAGACACAAGAGCTAAGTGCCAACCCCCAGAACTCGCTCCAGGAAGGAGAGGATCTGTGGCCACCTGGGGGGCAGGAGTCAAATGGGGCCAGGCAGGTTCCACCCAGAGAAGTGTGTGGCCACTCGGAAGCTGCCTGCCTGCTGTCTCAGTGCAGATCCAATAGCCTGGCCCCCACATAAACCCCACCAGGTGCACTGCACCTCCTGGCATCCAATGCACAGCAGCATTTCCACATCTGGAATAGTGACCACCAAGCTGCGTGATGATACTAGTGCTGAAGACCCTGGAGCCTTATCTGTTCCCCAGTTTGATGTCGTCCTCTCATAATACCCACAAGGCCAAGAAAATGGTGTGTAAGTGTTCCAAATGTTTTTTTCCCCTCATAGCATCTACATGGGGGCAGGGGTTTGCTCAAGACTCCCTTGATGGAAGGATGACTATTGATCTCTGCTATAGATTTTCCCATTTGATTTCACCTTCATTTAGATTGTATGTATGAAAAAAAATAAAAATAAAGATTGTATGTATACATGTACATTTGTATTTTTATATGGTACACATTATTAGTGCTTTGTTTTATGGCTTTGTAATCACAACTTTGATCAACATTGAACTTAGTGTGAAAGATCAGTTTCCCCCCCACACTAGGTGGTTGACCAGTTGTGCATGACTGTTAGATCATCTAGCTCCTCCCCTAAACTGAGATGCCCCTTCATTTTTCATTAAATTCATGCACACTGTATTTATATTGCTCTGGCATTAAATAATAGTAATGAGTGGTTTTGATTACTCTGTTACCATGGAGATTGTCCAGCAGGGCCATACCTTTCTTACTGTTCCTCTTTTTCTAATTTTCCAATATCCCTACAGGATTTCCTTCCTCATGCACCTGAAAGTTTGTATGCTCTATTCCTTCCAATCCTACTGGTTCTTTTCCTTGAGGTTATATTACATTTTATTAATCATCGTAGAGCAATTCAACATCTTGCAATATTATATTTTTCTATGAGCAAGAGGATATATTTATTTAGCTTATTCTGCATCCTATAGTAAATCCGCAGACTTCAATCAGTAAGCCTTGTAAGTTCTTGCTAATTTTCTTCCTCAACATTTAATAATCTTGCTAAAAGTGTTGTCAAGAGCATAAGGGGAAGCAATGACTTTTGCTTATAAATCTGTGCTTGTCACATTACTCAGTGCTATTGTCTGTAATAGCCTCACAGATGATTTTCTTGTGATTTCTTGCTATAGAGATACATCATTTGCACCAAATAATAATTCCATTTTTTCTTCTCAAATATTCTTAATTATATAAATGTGTTTTTTCTATGGCTAGAACAAGATAAATAAGAATGGAGACATTAGAAGTACTTTCTCGGCTTTATTTTGGGGCATGATCATTAACAAGTTGAAACACAGTTTCTTAATGTTTTTATTATGTCTGATGTGTAATTCAATCATATATAAATTATGAAGTCTTTCAATGTAGGAAATCCTTCCTTAAACATTTTTATGTGGGGCTGAGGAATAGCTCAGTGGTAGAGTATGTATTTTCCTTGACATGATTTTCTGTAGACCTTATCAAGTGGGTGTCATGGGTGTTATCACCAAGGCCAATCCTTATGGTATGTCTCATCTTGTCTTGTTACTCATGGTCTAGGTATCTTTTCAGGTTCATTTTTTCTTATTATTGTCTTCATTCACACTTTTCAACTCATGTAACTCCTACAACTGTCCCATTCTGAAGAATATACTTTAATCATGTTTCACATAGGTCACAGCTGTCCATCAGAAATGCCAACAAATTCCTTTGTTCCTTCTGGAAGTCTAAATGCTGTGCTCTGTTAACACAGGCCTCAGTTGATTTTCACTTTCTAATTTCACTTAAATATTTTTTATTAATGCATGTTAAAAATAAATAATGATTAAGCAATGGCTGTGACTCATCCACATGCCTGACACTGACAAAAAATCTACAGAGTGAGGTACAAGGTTATAGGGTAAACTCTGAGGGGACTTGACTGACTTCATCAGATACAAAAGTCACATTTTTTGTTATATAGGTCTTGCTTTATCTTTGTCTTAACCATCCAGCAGAAAAGAATAAAAAGAGGTATATAAAATAAGACCATAATAATAAGTTGAGCTGTAAATGGCTGTAGTCAACAACTTCTTCAGATAACACACTATTACTGTGGACTGCTTAACTGTGTTGGATTGTTTTGCTGAATTCAAGCACCTGTAATAATTGAATGACAATAGAATACCCAACTTTGACAGGAGTAAGCAAAAAAAAAAGGGGGATACAAAGGAAGAACCATTCTGTGTTTGTGTAAACAGTACAGTTAGAATAAATATGCAGTATTTCTGCATAATTCTATGAGAAGAAAGATTTGCACTAATAGTGTTTGGACAGGATATTCTGTCAGCTTCTTGTACTATGGACAACCACTAGGAAGATAACAATGTAGAAAGTATTAATTATTGAAACTGTACTATAATTCAGCTTTAAAAAAAGATAGGTATACAGCTATATTCTCTTAATTCATTGATAATTCATTGATTAGAGGCATCTGCTCTAATAATGTTTGTAAGTAGAATATCATGTATGCACCTTGTATGACAAAAAAACATTACAAAAACAATATGCAATGTATTAATTATTGAATCTGTCCTGTTAATTTAATTTGAAACCATATCATTGTTATTTGTTCTTCAATAAAATAAAATTTAAAAAAAGTAATTTTTGAAAAAAAGAAAGAAAACGTTCAGCCATAAGTTGAAATAGAGTCTGTGAGGTATGAATTTTTATTTTGTGTATAATGAATAGATTTTTAGGTAATAAACCCAGAATATGGCCACAGTATATGGAAAAAACATATAATGATATTAACATATTGTATGTTATTGCTTCAAGAGAAAATAAGTAAAAGCTCTTATCTCAGAAAAATAATGATTTAGTGTTGTGGAGAGTTGGTACATGTGCATGACATGTTTTAATTTTTTCTTTCCTTTGCTCTCCTCTTTCTTCCTCTCTCTGATTTTCATTTTTATAAGTCAATAGATCTGGACTGAAAAACACTTCCTCACATCTACCTTGTGGCATTCACTTGTGTGCTGCACCACTTATAGTCTATATGATATGAAGCTGGGTTCAGACCCCCACCTCAGTGCCATCTCTTCACTCTGGATCTTTCCACAGCACCGTGTTTGTCCTCTTCCATGAGTTCAGTCTGCTAAGTGGTAAAGTGAGCATGTACTCCAGAGTGGGGGTTCAGGACCAGACTGTGGTAGAGTGTGGCCAGGAGAGAGCCTCACACACAACCAACCCATGTGGTTCCATGATGCTCCCAAATGTACCTAGAGCACCTACCACTTCCAGGCTCTCTTTTAAGAACTGCGTTATCTCATGTAGCTCGCAAGGCCCCCCAGCCCCTCATTGTTATCCTCATTTCTCAGATGAGGAAATAACGGCACAAAGCTTAAGTATCTGCGTAATGTCACCAAATCTATGTGCCTTTTAAAACCTAGGCTTTTCTATTTGAAGGATTGTGCAAGAGGGGGTACAGTAAAGGTGCAGGAATCATCTCTGTTATAAGAGTATCATAGGATGGAGCCGGGCGTAGTGGCGCATGCCTGTAATCCCAGCACTCGGGAGGCTGAGGCAGGAGGATTGTTGTGAGTTCGAGACCAGCCTGAGCTAAAAAGTGAGCTTAAGGCCAGCCTGAACTGCATAGTGAGACCCTGTCTCAAAAAAGACAAAAAAAAAAAAAAAAAAAAAAAAAAAAAAAAAAAAAAAAAAAAGAGTATCATAGGATGGAAATCAGAAGTATGCCCTGTGGGTGCTCATATTTGGAGCAAAAGGCATAAGCTATTGGTAAATAGATTTCTTCATGTTTTTCTTAGCTATCCAGAAACAAATTTATTGAAGAATAATTCCATATATGGTATTATAGAATACCTTAGTGCGTCATATTTTAATGATATAGACAACGGCTTAAAAGGAGAGTTATACATGTAAGAATAAGGCAGACATGTTGGAGCTGTTTTGCAGGTAGAAACATGAACTTAGAGGGAAGGTGAACTATTCTAATAGCCACAATTGCTCAGCATGGACTCCAGGAAAAGCATACATAAGAACTGGAAATACTATTCAACAGACAAAATGGAAATAAGATTTGTTCTACTTGTGACAAGAGCACAGTATTCAGTGCCCCTTAGCACAGTATATACCCAAGGAAATGTTTAGCAGTTTTATGCAAAACTAGAGCTGACAAAGCAGAACAGTGTGGGCTGGTATATCACCAGCAGTTGGGTTCATAAGCTCTAACACTGGGCCAGTATGCAGCCTTCTCCTTCCCTTCCCTTCCAGGAGAAGACTGCTGGGTGCCCTCCTTCTCTTTCATCTCTCTTTATCAGAAGAGGTGATCTTGTCTTGCCAATAGGCTAGAAATTAGGCCCCAACAGTTCTATGTTTAGCAAGAAACACTAAGACATGGCTTGAGTCTTTGTTATACATGAGTGAGGAGATACAGGTGAGTTAGACTGCGTAAGCCTGCTCCAGTAGCAGGTATAAGAAAGGCTCTAAACATTCATTGGTGACCTTCTAGAGCATCCTCTGGAATAAGCCTTATTCCAGGGGATATTAACCAATATGAACATGAAGTTTCATAAATGTACTGATTTTTAAATATTAACTGAAAAAATAGTATTTTGTTTATATTTGCTGAGTTCCTTATATTTAGGAACATAGAAGACCTTCCCACTTTGATTTGCAGTGTGATTGATGATGCCAGAAAACATTAAGGCCTAGGACAAAAAGTACAGTCCTTTAAGATGGTAAACTGAATTCTAACTTGCAAATACAGGTTTTTATCCTTCCTCTTAAAATGAGGGTATTTGAAGGTCCACAGAATCAATGAATTTGGTCCTATTTTCTTGTCATGTATATAGTAGTGAAATATCTCTTAAGAACATACAAAATGTGCTAAAAAGGCATGAGTTTGAGTAGTTACTGAGGAAATAAAGGCAAGAAATGAAAGGAAGAATAATGATTGATCTAAAACTATTATAGCCTTTTAATTCTCCCAGTCAATGATGGAAAGAGAGAGGTGGCCCACTTTTCATTTGGTTCCTCCATCAATTCTGTCTTCCCATGCTTTTAAAAAAGATGACAGCAGGACCACCAGCCAGTGGGGCCTAGTGGTCCACTTGGGTGGGGATCAACTGGAAGGAACCATACACAGCAACCAGACCCCAGCCAGGTCCATCCAGTTGAGTTCCAGTTCAGTAGATCTAGACTCAAAGAGCTAGGCTACTGCTGGGCCCGGCAGAGCTCAGACCATGGCCCACACCCACAGGAGCATTCTCATGAAACAGAGGTAGCAGCAGGTAACTGGGCTTAACTAGTCTTCCTGGAGGACTCCAGGTGCATAAAAGGGCAGAGCTCAGACAGAACTCAGGGGAGCTGATTTAAATACAAATTCCCAATTTAAGATCTTCTGTGTTATACAGCTATATTGTTTTCTCCTGTGGTCTAAAGTGTGAACCCATTAGTTACACAAGTCTGTCGATTTCTAAATTTCATTAGCTGTTATTAGTATTGCCAATAGTACTACTGTAAATAGGAAATCATATCTTCCTTAACTACATGTTTTTCCTTGGGTAATAATATCAGGAGGTATATGGGTAATAACCTCACCAAAGCCCTACATTGAAGGATGGAGGACAGTGCCAAATGGACAGCTAGTTTTTTTGTTTGTTTGTTTGTTTGTTTTGTTTTTCTGTTTTTTGTCTTTTTTTTTTTTTGAGACACGCTCTCGCTATGCACTGGGATTTCAGATTTGTGCCACCACGCCCAGCCTGTTCTTGTTCTCTTCAGACTGCAGTACCCTGGTCTACCTTGCTAGTGAATGTTTTTGGGTTTTTTTTTTTCTTTGGCGGTATCGGGGATTGAACTCAGGGCCTTGCGCTTGCCAGGGAATGCTTATTCTACTGAGCCATCTCCCTGGCCCGACAGTGCCAAATGGAAATCAATATCCTACTCTCAATCAATAGAGAAAACAAACTCTTGAGACACACAAAAAATAAGAATCTCAGACACAGGAAAGATACCTGAACTATAGACTCTTTTCAGAGAGGCTCTGACTGCAGTAATACAGCTAGCAACTACCAAACTTTCACAAAAAGATATCAGAAAAATCAAAATAAAGAGCTCCCTCTGAAATAGAATATGATACAGAGAAAAAGCAAAATGAAATTTCAGGCTCCAAGCCCACCCAGAACAAATCCAGGAGACATCAGCATAGAAGAAATTGGAAATTACACACCTGCAATCTCTGAAATAAGAGCAACTGAAGTGAAGAAATAATTGCAGAATACTAAGAAGAAATCAGATCAGAAATAATCTCACAGATAAAAAAATGAGATGTTAACTACAATAAAATAATTACTAAGCATCTAAAAAGAAGACACTGGATGGGGTAGAGGCTTAGTGGAATAAGTGCTTGGCTGGCAAGCACAAGGGCCTGAGTTCAATCCCTGGTTCACCAAAAATAAAAACAAAAAATAAAAAGAAGACATTGATTAGAAAATCTGGAAAACAGAAAAATAATGCAAACCTTGAATAAACACTATAGGAAAGAAATAGAATGCATGAATCAGTGAAAGAGATTTACAAGAAATTAAAAACTCCATTAAAAGTCAGAAAATCTACTTGAATGAAAGTGAAAAGACATTCAGACCTTGAGGACACTGTTGCAGCTACTGAAAAGGTAAGAAAAGATCCCTTAGAAACAACTAGGATGCAGGAAAGAATAATTCAACAGGTGCAAGGCAATGCAAAAGTGAATAACATAAGACTAATAGGCATCAATGAGAAAGAAGGAGGTATCACAAATGACATAAAAAATATGGGCAGAAGTAATAGCAGAAAGCTTCCAAATATAGGGAAACAACATGACATTCAGGTAACCAAGGCATACAGAACTCCAAATATTATCCACACAATTAAACCTACACCCATACATATAATAATCAAGATCTCAAAAATTCAGCATAAAAGCAACATTCTAAAAGCTGCTAGAGAAAAGAAACAGATCACACTTAAAGGAAAACCCACCAAAATAGCAGAAGATTTCTCCTCACAAACCATCAAGTCAAGAAGAGCATAGAGAAAAGTACTTTAAGTCCTACAAGAAAACAAATCCCAACCCAGACTAATACACCCTGAAAAACTCTATGTCAAGTTTAATGGAGAAAAGCAATACCTCCATGACAAAGAACAACTAAAGAAATTCATGACGACAAAACCAACCCTACACAGAGTACTAAAACACATTCTAGAAAGAGATCTGAATGCCCATAGTTCTAAGAAAGAGAACAGAAAGAACCCATGAAACATGGCAAACTATTAAACACAGGAGAAAAGTACAGTAAAATAGCATGGCAAACCTAAGTCACAACATAGCAATTATAACCACCAATGTAAATGAATTCAGTTCACCAATTAAAAGAAATAGACTGTCAGAGTGGATTAAAAAACAAAATCCAACAATATGCTGTATACAAGAAACACACTTACTCATAAAGAAATTCATAGACTGAAACAATACTTCATGGTACTTCATGGACTACAATACTGCATGCTCCAGGACTTCAGAAAAAAGCAGAGAGACTTGACATGGTGGCGGGTGCCTGTAATCCCAGCTCTTGGGAGGTTGTAAACAAATGACAAGTCTGATCTAGTAGTGAGACCCTGAACACTCTTTAGACCTTTCTCTCTAAGTTACAAAACAAGGAAAAGAAAGGAGAAAAAAGCAGGGATAGTTATTCTTGTTTGCAGATAAACTGAACTTCAACCCAAGAATGATCAAAAGAGATAAAGAAGATCACAATATAATAGTTCAGGGAAAAATTCAAGAGGAAGAGATAACAGTTGTAAATATGTATGCACCAAATTTGGAAGCACCCAACTATATAAAACAAATTTATAGGACATGGAAAGTCTAATAATAAATATCACAATCTTAACATGCGATATTCAGGAGATGTTTATTTTATTTTATTTTTTTGTTTTTGTTTTTGGTGCCAAGGACCGGACCCAGGGTTTCCAGCTTGCTAGGCAAGCATTCTACCGCTGAGCCAAATCCCCAGCCCCTTAACATGCACTATTAACACCCCTTGATCTTCAAAAGATAGGTCAAGCAGACAAAAAAATAGCAAAAAAGTAGCAGAACTAAGCCAGATCACTGAACAAATGGACTTAGTGGACATATACAGAGTGTTCCACCCAACCACAGCTAAATATACATTCTCTGCAGCTGCACTTAGGATGCTTTCTAAAATACACCACATACTCGTCCATAGATAATGCTTAAATAAATGCAAGAAAATAGAAATTATCCTATGAGTATTATCTGACCAATGAAACTGGAAATTAATGACAAAAGAAAACATAAATATATGGAAATTAAATAATATTCTCATCAGTAACCAATGGGTTTACTTATGAAATTAAACAATAGCTCCAATCCCATGAAATTCAAACACAGCTTACCAGAAAATGAAAGCAGTTCTCAGAGAGAAATTCATTATAGTGAACACATTAGGAGAACAAATAAATAACCTAATGCTGCACCTCAAGCTTCTAGGAAAAAAAAAAAAAAAAAGCAAACCAAGTGCAAAGCCCAAAGAGGAGAAAATTATAAAGATTAGAGCAGAAATTAAGGCAATCAAGGCAAAAATAATACACAGAATTAATTAATCCAAAAGCTGATTCTTTGAAAGATTAAGTAAAATTCAGAAACCCTAGCCAATTTCCTTGAAAAGAGGAAAGAAAAATTCAAATTCAAGCAATAAGGAATAAAAAGTAAGTCCCATGGAATTTAAGATCATTAATGGCTATTTTAAATATCTACTCTCACAGGATCAAAGACTCAGAAGAAATGAACAGATTCCTAGATAGGTACAAATTGCCAAAACTGAATCAAGAAGACATAAAAACTCTGAAGAACTCAATTATCAGACAATAACATTGAAAATGTAAGCAAAACCTTACCAACAAAGAAAATCCTGGGTCCTTATAAATTCACAGCTGAATTCTACAAGAAATTTATAGAAGATTTAATCCCAATACTCCTCAAAGTTTTCAATGAATTTGAAAAGCAAGCAATACTCCCAAAATCATTCCTAAAGGCAAGCATTACACTGATACAGAAACTAGAGAAACATCCAACCATAAAAGAGAATTACAGGCCAATCACCCTTATGTCTGTAGGTGCAGAGATCCTCAATAAAATACTAGCAAATAGGTCTATTTTGATGCCAATACCATGTTGATTTTATCACAGTGGCTTTGTAGTATAATTTCAAATCAGGAATTGTGATGCCTCCTGCTTTTTCTTGATTGGCCAAGATTGTCTTTGCTATTCTAGGTCGTTTGTGGTTCCAAATAAATTTTAGGATTGATTTCTCTATATCTGGGAGGTATGTTGGTGGCAATTTGAT
>PVKA01051582.1:0-12128 GCA_004027165.1 Ctenomys sociabilis | reverse complement strand
GGAAGGAAGGAAGGAAGGAAGGAAGGAAGGAAGGAAGGAAGGAAGAAAGAAAGAAAGAAAGAAAGAAAGAAAGAAAGAAAGAAAGAAAGAAAGAAAGAAAGAGAGAAAGAAAGAAAGACTGCTTTAAAAAAGCTTTTTAAGGTAAGACTTGTTTCCTGAAAGGTTGGCCTAAATTCCTAATTTCAGCATCAGGAACCCTCAGACTTAGCCCAATGACAGATTCGCCACCAAGCCCAACCCCTGGCAGGAACAAAGTCAATTGAGGCCAGGTGTGGCATTCCAATCTCTGGAGGACAGGTGGGAGAAACAGTACATGCAGAAAATAACATGTGCGCAGCACACTGGGGTGGAGAGACCAACCTGCTGGGGGTCAGAGGTGAGATGGGGTGGGGCAAATGAACAGCTCCTTACACATTCAACTTGTTCTAGGCACACTGGTTGGAAAACTCTGGGAGAGGAGATGGGTCTTTGGGGAGGGCCTCTGACTTCTAGCAAACTTCCCCAAGGGGCTGCAGGATTAATAAACACTTCTTTAATTTTAGAAGCCTGATCACTGGAGAGATAAAATGAATAAAGCCACTTCTAAGCCAGCAATCCTGGTCCCTCAGCAGTGACCACAATTCACCTGCAGAGACATGGTACACAGAGCACATTTCCAAAAGGATTGCCTTTGGGTGCTGAGAGAACTAGCACCCTGGAGAATGCCATGCCCCACCTTGGAGTTTCCTCTTTTCTAAGAGGAACTGGTAGGCCTGATGGCCAAGGTACAGTCTGATCTTTACTTTTCTGTTTGTTTGGAGTTGTTTGAGATAGGGTCTTGCTATGGAATTGAGACTGGCCTTGAACTCACTAGGTAGCCCAGGCTGGCCTCAAACTCACTCCTCCTGCACCCATCTGCCAAGTACTGAGATTACAGACATGTGTCATCACATCTGGCTGTTCTCCTTTCATGTTCCCCACCTCTCTTAGCCCATGCTCCAACTCCAAAAGTGTTGGAGGTCACAGAGGGAATACCTGCTACCAGCCTTGGGTACTGCTGCTGAAGCTTTGATCACCTAGCTATTCACAGGAACAGCAGGTTCACAACACCAGGTCTAAGCTGCTGCTATTCCAGATGCAGAATATAAAGACGTAGCTCAGAATACGGGTTCTGGAGACAGATTAGACCTGGCTTGCAGAATTGGTGTCCCTATGTAATTTCTTTTACTGTAAAATAAGGGTAACAATGGTGACTACCTCAACTGAGATAATTCAGAAGATCAAAAGAGATAATAGGCCAGGCATGGTGATGCATGCCTGTAATCCCAGCACTCAGGAGGCTGAGGCAGGAGGATTGTTTTGAGTTTCGAGACCAGCCTGAGCTACAAAGTGAGCTTAAGGCCAGCCTGAACTGCATAGTAAGAACTAATCTCAAAAAGACAAAAAAAAAAATTAAAGGGGCCAGGGAAATGGCTCAGTGGAATAAGGGCTTCCCTGGCAAGCTCAAGGACCTGAGTTCAATCCCTGGTTCCACAAAAAAAAAGAAAAAAGAAAAAAGAAAAGACACCAGCACAGTGCCTGTTCTTTCATAAGCAAATTGGTTGAGATATTATCATTATGTTGGTCAAGTTTTGCACACATGTACACACACACACACACACACACACACACACACATACACAGGTTTCTCCTAACAAGATGAAAAAATGGGACAGCTCCCCTGAAAAGATTATAACAACCCCAGTGAAGAGATACTGTGCACTGTACTGAGGTCATCAAAGCCACACCACACACTTCTTTTCTATGGGCATTTCACTGTCACTGAAGAATTAACTCATTAGCACTTTTTCAAAGGCAAAGCAACCATGTCCCTCAAGTGTGTTCCTTCTATTATTTGCTATTCAAGAGCAGCTAGAGTTAAGAAAAGAGTTTGTCTTGTTTTGAGACGGGGTCTTACTATGCAGTTCAGGCTGGCCTTGAGCTCACTTCATAGTCAAAGCTGGTCTTAAACTCACAACAATCTTTCCTGCCTCAGCCTCCCAAGTGCTGGGATAACAGGCATGCACCACCACGCCCAGTTGTCTCGAAAAATATAATCCCCACACCTTAAATTTAGGATTGTCATGTTCAAAAAAGGCAAAGACATAAATAGCTTGCTAAAATCTTTCAGAAGGGTTGAAGGACAATGTTAGATGAAAAATTGAATATAACATAAACTTTCATACTAACAGTTCCCTCCAGGGCACCAAAGTAGAGCTTTCTTCTCAAGCAAAAGAAAAACTGCAATCTGAAGACTCTAAATATCCAAATGTGTTCAAAGAGTAAATATATATGGATAATCTTATGTTAAAATTGTAAAACCTGTCATGCATGGTGGTATACATCTATAATGCTACCACTTGGGAAGCTGAAGCAGGAGGGTAATTCTAGGCCAGCCTGGGCTACATAGCAGCCCTTGTCTCAACAGAAAACAACAGAAAGTAAACTTTCCATTATCTAGGGGAGGTTTATTTTTGTTTGTTTGTTTTTGGTGCTAAGGACCAAACCCAGGGCTTCCACCTTGCTAGGCAAGCATTCTACACTGAGCCAAATCCCTAGCCCATCCATTATCTAAACAACAAAAATGCTGGACAAACAAACCACTGTGCCCCCAGGTATGCTGAGCTGGTGACCTAGTCCGGGCATGGTGGTACATGCCTGTAACCCCACTGCTAGAAGGTCGAGCTGCCTACTGAGACCCTGTATCAAACACATTTAAAAACAAACAAACAAGAAACCTTAAAGTCGGGACATAAAAACTGGGGGAGATAGTTCAGTCCTAGTGTACACACTTAGCATGTATAAGGCCCTGGGATGGATTTTTTTTTTTTTTTTTTTTTTTTTTTTTGTGGAACCAGGAATTGAATTCAGGCACATGTGCTTGCCAAGGAAGCGCTTATTCCACTGAGCTGTCTCCCTGGCCCCCTGGGATGGATCTTCAGCAGCACTACCATTGCAGCAAAAAGCCAGAGAGTAGTTATAGCCATACAAATGTGCATGGGTGTGTGCACAAAAACACACATATGTTTATTTATTTAATTTACTTATATTTTTTTCTTATGTATTTGGCACAGGGTCTCACTATGCAGCTTGGACTCATAGCGATCCTCCTGTTTTCAGCCTTCCCAGTGCTGGGATTACAGGTGTGTGCCACCATGCCTGATCTTGGTGGCCAGCTCAGCGTGCTCTGGGGGTGGGCTCTGCACAGCCTGTGGTGCTATGGATCAAACCCTGGTCCCTTTGCTTGCCAAGCACGTGCTTAGTTCTCTGAGCTATCTAGCAGGCCCTAGACTTTCTTTATCATAACAGATGCATCCACTTAAATTCAAAAGAAAGTCTTCAGTCTATTCTTATTACTCAGTTTAGACTTCAACAGTCGCTTACTCTAAATTGCAAATTGAAAGCATCTCCCTGCTGCCTCTTCATATTCTTTTCAGCAAACAGTCCCCAAGCACAAGTGTGCCTGAAAGATACACAGTCCCACACATCACAAAGTCAGTTAAGAGCATTGTTGCTATGGACAGGGGTGGTCAGGTGATCTAATCCAACTCCCCTGAAGAGCCCCCTCTATTGTGTATGCCTCAGGGTACACAATGCCTTCCTCTTCCCCCCTTTTTGTAGTGTTGGGGATGGAATCCTAGGGGTCATCACACCAGGCAAGTGTTCTGCCACTGAGCTACATTACCAGACCCATAATGCCCGCTTCAGGGTTTCACGTATTAGGTCTCGGTAAATGTTGCATGAAATTTGATGAGCCCTTTAGGGGAGGGAAGATGATTCATGATCATCTACTGCTAACCTGCAGACACTTGAAATGCTGCCTTCATTTAGGGATTAAAGACACCAAGACTAGAAAAAACTGGTCTGAAGACAAATGGCTCTCTCATTTCACCCAGGAGGCTTCTGCTGTCCAATACAACCTAAGTTCAGCTGTCCACTGCCCGTACTTCAGTCTCCATGTGTAAGCCGGTGTCTGCGTGTCTGCGAGCGGAGAGGTCCTAGCGAAGCCCTCTTGGCCCTTATTTTAGAGCCCAGCAGATCTTGGGACCAGCTCCTTTAAACCCCTAAAGGTGCATTTCGCAGCCAATGTCACGGGTGACCAGAGTTTCCTCCTGCAAGCACGATTAATCCAGTATCAAATCAGAAACCTGGTCGTCACGCCCTGCTGCTGCTCAGGGGGTGGAGGGGGTGGGCTTGGTTTTTGAGGTTCTCTGGGTATTTGTGATGTAAACTCATTCAGCGCCTGTGGCCTTTTCCTTCTATTCGTTTGGGGAGACAGAAGCCGCACTCCTCCCGAAGGGTCTACAACCTCAGTATCTTGCGGAGTAAAGGGAAGCCCTGCGAGAGACACCGTGTGGACCTCGTCACCTCCAGGGCAGTGACCAGTAGGGAGGCAGGGAATATTCCCAGAGGTGCTGCCTGAAGTAGAATGTGAAACCAGCCTCAACCCTTTATTTTCCACCTAAAATAAACAGTTCAGGGAATTTTCATTTCCTGGTGGCAGTCCCATGGGGAATTCCCTGGTACAGAAGGGAGAAGAGCAAGAGAACGCTGGCCCACCTGCCCAGCACCCGGGCAGCCCACTTCCTCTGTGTCTCCAGCTGCTGTACAAGCCTCAGAAGCCTCAGGGCGAAGCTCGGAGACTCACCTGCCCCCTGAGGCATGGGGGGGGGGGGCTAGCAGAGCAAACCTCCGCAGGAATTTAAGAATGCCCTTGCCCCGGGCTTCAAATTAGCCAGCAAAGGGAGAGAGCTGAAATCCTCTTGAAGGTTCCCTCATCATGGCAAGGATGTTCCTTACCCCAATCTCTTGGAGGCCTCAGCCCCACCCCAATATCCCTGAGGACTCCCTCAAGCCATCTGGGTGTCTAAGAGTCAGGCCCCAGACCGAGGCTCCTTCTGGTGTGCTCCGTCCGGTGTGCGGTGTTCTTTTCACCACAGAGCTATATTCCCCAGAAAAGGTACCTGGGGGCCTGCACCAGGCCAAGTTCCCTGGTACTTTTAAAAATGAGAACATGGGTCCAGACTAATTCACTGTGGCCCTTTGGAACAGCAACTAACCTTCCCAGGCCTCCATTTTCTTCTCCTTTTATAAGATGAAGTGAATAGTACCACTATCTTGTGACCATTATGAGAATAAATGAAACAACGCACAAATTAGACACAAATGCCTGTAAGTGTGGCATAAAAGGACTGAAGGCTACATAATCTACAGCGCACTGTTAACTGCGGGCTCCTAGAGGGAGTAGGGCAAGAGCAGGGATGACTGCACTGAGGTCTTATTCCAAGACTTAAATACTGCTTGAATTTTTTATATAGAAAATGCATTTATGTAATTCAAGTGCTTATGCATAATGGTAGATACTTTGTTTTTTGTTGTTTTTGTGGTACCAGGGATTGAACTCAGGACCTTGTACTTACTTTGTGGCTGCTTGTTTTGAGACAAAGTCTTTGTATGTAGTCTAGACTGGGCTTGAAATGCTGTGGAACCCAGGCTGGACTCCCAAATCCTGGGATTACAGGCACATACTACTGCCCATCTCCAAATGTTAATTTTGAAAACAGATCTTCATTCTAACTTACTATTGATTTGGCTTCTGGTTTAAAGTAGAAAGTTGTATATATGGAATTTATATCATTACCATAAGCCTATCATATGCCTCTCCTTAATTTAGGTCCCCAAATTTGAGAGAGAGGGGAAGGGGGAGAGAGAGAGACAGACAGAGAACCAAAAAAATATACACACATTTCACTCAGCTGCCATAGTAATAAGTGTCTGGGAGCTCATGGCCACCACTCTGAGCACCTCTCATATTTGTAGAGGCCAAAGGCTCCAGAGTGCTAGGATTGTAGGGCCCAGTGATATGACTCATTTTTTTAATTTTTTTAAATTATGCTTAGGGTGGTAACACAGGGTGCCTTCAGGGACTGGGGATTCTAGAGAATACCTGAAGACAGAGGTGAAGAGAGCAGATTGAAAGAGGCTGTACCACTGGGAAAGCAGGAGGGGAGGAAACAGATCTTGGAGGAAAGCGGGTAGGAGAGCCACATGGAAAGCGAGCTGAGCGCAAGACGGAGCGGAGCAGTTCCGCACCAGATACCAGCCTGCTCCACCCCTCCTTCTGCAGACCAGTCCCCAGCAGGCTCTGGCTTCAGCTTCTCGTTCCACATTATGGCGTCTGTGCCATCCCTGCTGCACAGTGAGGGGCATCTTATTTTTGAGTATAGCTGAACCTTCCTTTTTTTTTTTTTTTTTTTTTTTTTCAGTACAAGGGCTAGAATCCAGGGCTTTGCAGAAGCAAGGCAAGCACTTTACTAGTGACCTACATCAGACTTTTTAATTTTTTTACTTATTTTGGATGGTACTAACGACTGAGGTCATAGCTTGGCACTGAGTTATATTGTCAGTCCTTTTTTATTTTCTGAGGCAGGATCTTGCTAAACTGTTTGGCATTACAGGTGCCACCAGGCCTAGTGCCCTTGTCAATTCATGAAACAGGATCTAGCTAAGTTGCCCAGGATGGCCTCGAATTCATGGCACTCCTGCCTCACTTCCTGAGTAGCTGGGGTTATAAGCACATACCTGTGCACAGCACAGCATAGCTATATTTTTTAATTTTTAAAAGAATATTTATCATAATTTTGTTTAGAGCAAAGCCAAGAAGCTTATGAGTTTACAGTATAAATTAAAGGTTTGACATAACCAACTTTTTAAGAAAATCAAATGCATTTGAGAATAAAACCTGAACAGATTATTAACCTTTTAAAAATAGGCATGGTGGTATACGCTGTAATCCCAGTATTCAGGAGTCTGAGGTAGGAAGATCACAGTGAATCTGAGGCCAGCCTGGGCTACATAGTGAGTTCAAAGCCAGCCTGAACTACATTCCAAAAATCTGTCTCAAAAAAAAAAAATCAAAGAAAGAAAACTGTTTAAAGGAAAAAGGCTAAGGATACACCTCTATGTGAAGGCCCTGGGCACAATCTCCAGTACTTAAAAAAAAAAAATTAGACAAGAAGACAAGTGGTAAGAGAAGATCTATACATAAGACCTAACTTGCTATAAAGGCAAAGACTTCTAAATCTTTACAAACAGAAAACACTCATGTTATATAAGCTGCTTCAATGCACAGGAACAGATGGGAAGCTTCTGAACTAATTTTATGACACAGCCATAATTCAGGATAAAGATGAGGAGAGGAGAAGAGGGGAGAGGAGAGGAGAGGGGAGGGGAGGAGAGGAGGAGGGAGGAGAGGGGAGGGGAAGGGAAAGGAGGGGAAGGGAAGGGAGGGGAAGGGAGCAGAGGGGAGGGGAGGAACACCCTATACAGGTCCATCTTTCCCACCCCATAGATGCAATGATCATAACTGTAATTAGCATGTTAAATCCAGCAACAGTTTTTCTAAACAGTACATACAGGGCCACTACACATGGCTGGGTACTGTAAAACTTGCTTCCACGGGAGTGGGCTGTCTAACACTCAACTGAGCATCTAGCAACCCTGCATATTGAATCAAATAGAGTCTATCCCAAGAATGAATCCTATTTAACATCAGAAAAATCTGTGCAATTCACCACATTAACAGATTAAGAAAAGGGCAGGCCAAATAGCTCAGCTGATTGATTAAAGCACCTGCAAGCAGGTGCTGGGAGGGTGTTGCAGGGGGGTGTTAGATCCCCAGGCCTGCCATGCACCACCCCTGGATGAGCTGAGACAGCAATTGAGACTGGGTGTGGTGGTGCGCACCCATAATCCCAGCTCTTGGGAGGCTGTAAACTATGAGTCTAAACTAGTTGTGAGACCCTGAATACCCTGTTAGACCCTTCCCCCCCCAAAAAAAAAGAAAACAGATAAAGAAGAGGCATATAATCATATTAACATATATTAACATATTTGAGAAAGACATTTGTGATAAGTCTAATACCTGTTTCTGCAAAAATTATTCCTAGAGCTGGGCATGGTGGCACATGCCTGTAATCCCAGCACTAGGGAGGCTGAGGCAGGAGGATTGCTGTGAGTTTGAGACCAGCCTGAGCTACAAAGTGAGCTTAAGGCCAACCTGAACTGCATAGCAAGACCCTGTCTCAAAAAGACAAAAAAAAAAAAAAAAATTATTCCTAGAGATTAGAACTAAGAACAAGAAACTATTATGTAAGTCTGTAAGTAGCATATTCTTTAATCATGAAGCATTAAGCATATTCATATTAAATTTAAAAAGTAATCAAAGAATATGAAAAAGAAATCAGAATAGCCAAAGAACATAACACACTCAGTAATTGGGATCATATGCAGACTGCGATTGATTGCCTTTTTGTCCATTCGATCGGCACAAATGAAAAATAGTAAATATCAAAAAAAGTCAGTAACCATGTGAGCAGAAACTCTTTTTTGGTCTTTTTTTTTTTGGTACCAGGAATCAAATTCAGGGCCTTACACTTTTGCCAGGCAGGCACTGTACCACTGAGCTACATCCATAGTCTGACCAGAAACTCTTCATGGTTTAAATAATCTTATAAACTAAGTCAAGATTATTTATTTATTTATCTTGAGACAGGATCTTGTTGTATAGGCCAGGCTGGCCTCACACTCACAGCCATATTTTTGCCTCAGCCTCCCAAGTTTTGAAATTATCAAACAAACCCGCCTGGCTTGCATCAAGATTTTTGAAGGACAATTTGACAGTACCTATTACTATTCAAAGTCCACATATTTTTCAACTTTGTGACTTCATATCTAGATAGCCTGTAAATAAACAACCATGGCCGGCCAGATAGCTCAGAGGATTAAAGCACCTGCTTAGGAAAACTCAGGGACCTGGTTCAATCCCTGGCAAGCCATGCCAGCCCTGCACCCAGAGCAAGATGAGATAGGACTAAGACGGGAGTGGTGGCACCCACCTGTAATCCTAGTGCTTGGGAGGCTGCACACAGGAGGATCATTATGAGTCCAAACTGTGTAGAGACCCTGTAGATCCTGTACTAAATTAAAAAAAAAAAAAAAAGGAACACTCCCATATGTGAACCCACAGGCAATGCACTATACAGTTTGTTATTGCAATGCTGTTTAGAGTAACAAAAACTGAGATACCCTGCCATAGATTAGATGTGTCCCCTTTGCCTTCTCTTTAGAAGAAAAGGAGGAGAGTTTCTAGAATCGTAGACCTTCTACCCTTAAAATTCCTTCGGCAGCCTCTCTTAAAGATCAACCACTTTTTTGGCAACTGATATAAGTAGCCTCCCTGCTACTGTCCAGGAAAGCAGGGCTGAGCAGATCTACTGAGTTCTGTGGTTTTAAAAATACAAGTTGCAGGGCCAGGGAAATAGCTCAGTAGAATAAGCACTCGCCTGACAAGCACAACGACCCAAATTCAATCCCAAGTCCAGCAAAAATAAATAAATAAAAGACAAGTTGCTAGGCCTAGATGATAGATGCTGGGCTGCCAGGTCTTCCTGGGCAGGCTGACACATGAGAGGCGACCATGCTGTGACCTCAAGGAATGGGGCTACCAGGGCCAGCAACTCGGAGTAGCCAGGTAGAAGCCAATCTTAACAGAGGGGAATTGACATTTCCTGTCTCTGGGAGCCAAGATGGCCCCTAGCTGAGTCTCCATCATGTGAAGCCCCACACCACTGTCCTATACTATGGGCCATCTGCCTGGAAAGATCCAGTTTTAAAGTCACATCTGTCGCAGCAAGAAGTCCTTGAGGCTAATGAGACTGAGTTCTCTGCCAACTTGAAGATACAGCAGCACCCACTGTGGCCTGCTTTTTGACTCTCTCAGGAAGAGCTTAGAGAGAGCTGCAGGCTTTCCGCTGGTAGCAATGCAGATGCTGGAGCTGAAGAGATGGGTGAAATGCCAAAGGATGTGACGGAAGAGAGCAAAGCAAGGACTGCCACCTAGGTCTCTTACTGCCCTGCCAAAGACCTGGCTGTTGCTGTTCAGAATCTGATGGGCAGCAGTTGCCACAGTGTGCAAACAAAGGCTCTACCTTTGGTCTTGCAAGCCAGTCCAAGTACTGGTCTCTCCTGTCTATGCATAAATGCAGTGCATGCATATCTACAAGTGTGGTCTCATGCTAGGCTAAAGGGTCTTGAAGCAGAATTTTGAACTCTTTCCCCTGATGTACTGCTTAGTATAACCCATGTGTCAATGAAGTTTTTTTATAATACTGCTGCATCATGTTCTTTGTCTTAGGCAGAAGGAGCTTATGGAGCTCTCTAGGGTGGTAAAATGCTTTACAAATACAATGCTTTATTCTCTAGACCTCCTTTGAAGTAGGCGACATTTTATGGTCTACATCCTTCTCTTTTAACCTTTTGATTCTTCATGATTAGTTACTCCACCAACACTGAGAAACTGTAAGAAAAGTATTTTGTTGGCCATTTTTATTTTTACTTTATTATTTTTTAATGTAGTGGTTGTCGCAGGGTCTCACTACACAGCTCAGACTCATGGTGATCCTCCTGCTTTCTGCCTTCCCACTGCTGGGATTACAGGTGTGAGCCTGTAACACCCAGACTCTGGCTAGCTCAGCCTGCCCTACAGGCAGGGCTGGTGTGGCATGTGGTGCTGGGGATCGAACCCCAGTCCCTGCACGTGCCTAAGCAGGCACTTTAGTCCACTAAGCCCATGTTGACTGTTTTTATTCATCAGTCTGGAGGTTATAAGCACTCTGTCCTTTCCATAGTGACTTTTTAAGAAATACCAGGAAAAGTTCTGTTTACTAAACTTTAGCAACAATGCACATCTATTTACAACCTATCTATTTACAGCAAATTTTCAAATTACAAAAAAAGTATATGTAATATATATATATATATATATATATATATATATGGTCTTAACTCTGTGGTGATCTCCAATCTTGAAGAACACACATTTTCATGGCACCTACATCTCAATGAAGGCTGATCTCTTCTTTTTTGGTGGAACCAGGGATTGAACTCAGGCCCTTGCGCTTGCCAGGGAAACATTTATTCCACTGAGCTATCTCCCCAGCCCCAGGCTGATCTCTGAGAGGGAAAAATCAGAGACAAAAAAGTAATGAATTTCTTTAATTTTTTTTTTTTTTTAGACAGGGTCTCAACATACAGCTCAGGCTGGCATCAAGCTCACAGTGATCCTCCTGCCTCCGTCTCCTGAGTGCTGGGATTACCACACTATGCCACTGCTCATACAGTAATGAACTTGGCAGAGGTAGAATCTCAGCCCTACCGTGTTTGGACTGCTGTTGGACTGTGGGGCTGTCACTTATCATTTAGAAAGATCGAAGCCCACCCCAATGACCTCCTTCCCTAGATGTCAGCAAAGGGAAAGAATGTGGATGAGCCGTCAGGCTGAGAAACAGCCACAGGTCAAATACTACAATGACACTCTGGGGGCAGCAAAAGGATCACTCCCAGATTCAAGTCCCAACCAAGTCAGCAACACTTAATCCAAGTGTCATTCAGGTTTTGGGTACTGTATGTTCTTAAACCAAAGGTCACCTTGGGCCCTTTCCCTTTTGTTTGCTGGCTCTGAACACAAATGGGTTACATTCTCTAACTCTTCATCTCCTCACAAATCCTAAAGAGCTTTTCCTTCCCCTTTTGCATAGAAAGATTTCAGGTTCCTAAGTAAATTTGGAACTTTTTTCCCTTTTTTTTTTTTTTTTTGTCTTTTTGAGACAGGGTCTCACTATGCAGCTCAGGCTGGCATTAAGCTCACTTTGTAGCTCAGGCTAGTTTTGAACTCACAACAATCCTCCTGTCTCAGCCTCCAGAGTGCTGGGATTACAGGCCTGCGCCACCACGCTCGGCTTCCCTTCTTTTTAATGTTAAGCTTTGGGGCTGTGTTTATAAACAGCAATTTACTACTGCTCTGTATCAAGCTCTTAACAAAGCTTACCAAACTCTGGCCTGGGTGAATGGGTTTCTAAGAATCCTCTAGGCTTCTTAAAAATATAGATTGTGTCTCTGTAATCCTAGCACTTGGGAGGCTGAGGCAGGAGGATTGTTGTGAGTTGGAGACCAGCCTATGCTACAAAGTGAGCTTAAGGCCAGCCTGAACTGCATAGTGAGACCCTGTCTCAAAAAGACAAAAAAAAAAAAAAAAAAAAAAATTATATATA
>PVKA01051581.1:0-12113 GCA_004027165.1 Ctenomys sociabilis | reverse complement strand
AAAAATCCTTTGTCTTATGTCATTTGTAGTTCATTTCTCTTATCTGTCCTTTCCACACTAGTAAATAAGAAACAGTCTTTACAGATTTGGTAACTGTCTGCTGAAAGTCAGTTTCAATAAAAGAAGCCAGCCATTCAGAGTAATTTCAGCCTGTTTTAATCAGTCAGGATATACTTTATAAAAAACTAAGCAGTAGTTTCCTCTCAAATCATGTTGACTCGTACACAAGCTATATAATAAAAATACATAAGTAATATTTTCTATTCATACAGAAAATATCAATTATTTTACTTCATAAAATACTTATGTAAGTCTAAACATTGATAAGTGGCAAAATCAAAAATTGCAATGAATTTTGGTAGACAAATGCTTAGAATTCTTCAAAATTTTATTCATCCCAGAGAAATGAATAAATATAGTTTTGAGTAAATCTAATGTTTCGGCAATCCACAAATTCTGGCAGGCTCATTTTTAGGGTAGTACTACTCGTGATTTGCAAAAGCATTGAGAACAGCAAATGACTTTTGTTGCAGATACATATAACTGTTAAAACTGTAGCAGATACTAATCATGCTATCATAATAAAACATTTCTTCAGAGTTCTTATTTCCTTGGGTAATTCAGCCTATTATGTAGGAGAAAATACATTTGATAATGTGAGTTAGGAATGCTATTTCACCTTAAGGTTAAAATGCATACAAAATGCTTCCTTCTAAGTTATGAGGCTGTACTAGAATTCACATGTAGCAGCTTCTGGCCTTTTAGTTCTATTCCAAAGATCAGACATGTTGTAAGGTCTCCATTACTTATACCCTGGGGTACCTTCAAAAAAGACTGACTTCAGTGACCTCTATTTTCTTTATATTTTCAAAATAATGAGGTGAAAAGTCTTCTCAGTGCTTAGGGGGAAATGTTTTAAAGCCTCATGAGCTTAAAATCCCAAAGTAGCCATATAAATAAATACAACAAATATAGTTTCATGATAACTGATGTCTAAATTAATAGCATTTTTTGGTTATTTCTCTTATTGTTGGTGTTAGGAAGAGTTACCCACATAGCACTTAATTCCGTGTTCTGGCTTTTGGAGTTCCTGGATTCTGCAATGTCAATTAAGAATCACTTTCTAGGAAAGGTGGTTTTACACAGTGTTTGGTTTGTGGGCAGTACAGAGGTCTGGATTCTTCCCTTGATGGAGAACATATCTGTAGGAAAATTTCTATTCCAAAAATCCCTGTAGAACTGATTGAGGGCATGTATGTGAGGGTATACATACCTGTTGCAGATGTATACAGTTCAAATAATCCCTCAGTCCAGTCTTCCTTACTCAGTCCCTCATGTGGTTCTCCCCAAATTTTTAATTATCATGCTGTATGCAATTCTCAGAAATGGCCTCCGTTCATCTGAGAACTCAGCTTGTGACATTTGGTGTTCAGAGTGGTCACAGAAAGCACACATGACAGGCACATTTACACCGAATGCAAATTGGGAAATAAAATTGATAAAATTTTCAAGAATTGTTAAATTGGATCAGATAAAATAAAATAAAAATAAAACAATATAATACAGAGAAAATGTAATAAAGGTAAAATAATGACTTAAAAGAAAATTTCTGTGCTGGCTGGTTTAACATCTCAGGTCAGTATTTATGAAGTAACTATAAGAATTTTTAAATCACACAGCTCTTGCCAGAACAACTGATTTATTAGAAAATATCAGGCTGACCAGATAACTTAACAGATTAAAGCACCTGCTTAGGTACACTCAGGGACTAGGATTCAATTCCCTGTCTGCTTTGCCAGTCCTGTCCCAGTGGCATGCTGAGATGGCGCTTGAGACAGGGTGTGGTGGTACACGCCTGTAATCCCAGTGCTTGGGACTCTGCAAAAGGAGGATCCCTATGAGTCCAATGTGTGTGTGCGTGTGCACACACACAAACATGAAAATGTCAAAAGATAACAGACAGTCATTAATTTACAATTATTAATCTTCCTACACTTGATGCTTCCCTTAGGAACAAATAAAAAATTCTCAGCTTCAAGTCAAAAGACAAAATTTCTTGACATCAGACTGATGACTTAAGAGTTCCGAGAGAGTTTCAAGAAAAGTAAGTCTCAAAATTTGGGGCTAGGGAGATGCAGAGGCATAAGCACCAGCCTTGCAAGAGCAAGGTCCTGAGTTCAATCTTCAATACCAAAATAATATTATTTTTACACAAATAATTTGGCTCAAATTTTGAAAATTAGATATACTCAGTCTCAGACCCCATTGAGAGTGCTGAACCAATGAGAAACGGACTGAGGACACCTGAGTGGGTATCCTAGCAAGGTATTAAATCAGCCTCATTTCTCTAATACCTGCAGTTCTTAGAATTGTTCACTTTCTTGAAGATCAGATGGCTGAGTGTGTTCGCAAAGGCCTCGGAGTCTTCTAATGTATTCCACTGATCCTCAGGTCTATTTCATTGACAATACGATGTTGATTTTATTACAGTGGCTTTGTAGTATAATTTCAAGTCAGGAATTATGATACCTCCTGCCTTCTCTTTATTGGCCAAAATTGCCTTTGCTATTCTAGGTCATTTGTGGTTCCAAATAAATTTTAGGACAAAGGGATCAAACAAGCTTACTAGAAGAAAGATAGCCTCTTTAACAAATGATGCTGGAAAACCTGGCTTTCTATATGCTGAAAATGACAACTTGACCCAGCTCTATCACCATGCACTAAGCCAAAGTCAAAATGGATTAAAGTTCTAAACATTAAAACAGAAACACTCAATCTCATAGAAGAGAAACAAGGAGGAACTCTTGAAGACATAGGGGTAGGTAAACAGTTCATGAACAAACATATAGTCGCATGGGAAGCACTTGAAAGAATCAACAACTGGGATCAACTCTTCTTGAGGAGTTTCTGCACATCAAAAAAATTATCAACAAAGTGAAGAGACAACTCACAAATTTTGAAAAACTACTAACTGATAAGCAATCAGACAAAGGTCTGCTGTCTAGAATTTATAAAGAACTAAGATATAACAGGGCCCTCAAATTTAAAGAACCAATTCAGAAATAGGCATCTGAGATGAATACATACTTCTCAGAGGACGAAATTAAAGAAGTAATAAATACATGAAAAAATGCTCCACATCGCTAGTCATCCATGAAATGCAAATAAAAACAACACTGAGACACCACCTCACTCCAAAAAGAATGGCTATCATAAGGAAATCAACCAACAACAAATATTGGAGAGGTTGTGGGGAAAAGGGAACACTTCTCCACTGCTGGTGGGAATGTAGACTGGTACAACCATTGTGGAGGTCAGTGTGGAGACTCCTCAAAAGAGTAGCACTGGAAATCCCATTCAAGCCAGCTATCCCCCTACTGGAAATTTTCCCAGAGGAACTGAAAACATTATATCATAGTGATATATGTGTACCTATGTTTATAGCATCACAATTTGTGATAACAAAATCTTGGAAACAACCGAGATGTCTGTCACATGAGGAATGGTTGAAAAAGATGTGGTATTTCTATATAATGGAGTATTACTCAGCTATTAAGAATGACAAACATGAAGCATTTATATTGAAGTGGATGCCACTTGAACATATACTCCTAAGTGAAATAAACCAGACACACATGTGCAAATATCATATGGTCGTCCTAGTATAAGAAGTCAAAAAGAAGAAATACAAATAGAAATGCATAACAACAACTAAAAAGAATTGAGTCAGACAGTTGGGGAAAACTGAATGGCATATGCTTCAGGGTACTAATCAGTTTTTTTTCTGGATGGTTAACAACCTAAGTTCACAGATCAAAATTGGAGAAATAGAAGAGCCACAAGGCCAGCCAACATTTTGGCCCTAGCCTTTCAAGGTCAGCGAAGGCACAGGACATAGGAGAACCTGTAATGTAACATTATGAAACTCAGTTGTACCCCAGATTTTCTGATCAAGGAGATTATGGAGCCACAGAGGAAAGAGAGAGAGGATCAATAGTGTGCCTGGGGAGGTTCACATGGAGAGAAAACTTTCTCTCAGGTTCTCACAGAGAGCAAACTGGTCAAGCATTAGCCATGACTCATCTACATGGATGACACAGACAAAGGATCTACAGAGTAAGGTACAGGATTATAAGATAAACCTTGAGGGTCTTCACTGACCTCATCAGAAACAAAAGCTACATCTTTTGATATATAGGTCTTGATCTATCTTGGTCTTAACCATCCAGCAAATAAGTAAAAAATGAGGTATATAATGTGGGGCCATAATAATAAGTTGAGCTGTAAATGGCTATAGTCAACAACTTCTTCAGATAACTCACTATTCTTGTGGAATGCTGGACTGTGTTGGATTGTGTCACCAAGTTCAGGCACTTTTTAAATTGGTTTGATGACAACGGAGTGCCCATCTTTGACAGTTCTAGACAAAAAAAAAGGGGTATACAAAGGAGAATCATGATGTGTGTGTATAAACAGTACAGTTAGGATAAATATGCCATGCTTCTGCATAATTCTATAAGAAGCAAGATTTGCACTAATAGTGGTTGGACAAGATATTCTGTAGGCTTCTAGTACTATGGACAATCACTAGGAAGATAACAAGGTCAAATGTATTAATTATTGAATCTGTGATATAATTAAGCTATAAAAAATAAAATAAGTATATAGCTACACTCTCTTAATTCACTGATTAGAGACATCTGCTATAATAATGTCTGTAAGTATAATATCATGTATGCACCTTCTATGATACCAAAACATTATGAAAACAGTTTTCAATGTATTAATTTATCAAATCTGTCCTGTGAATGTGTCTTGAAACTATCTCATTGCTATTTGTTCTTCAATTAAAAAAAAATAAATAAATATAATTATTCACCTTCCCGTTTGAATAAGGATGATCAGTCCCAGGAGTATTCTGGCAAATATACCAAACCCTGAGTAATGTCATCAGCTGCTTTGCATAGTGTAAACAAATACACCATGGATGATTTCAAGTTATCAACACTTTATTGATTTTTTTATTTTACTTTATTTTTTGGTAGAACCAGGGATTGAACGCAGGCCCTTGTGCTTGCCAGGGAGCTATCTCCTCAGCTTTATATCAACACTTTAGAAAGCAGCTCACAAAATTATTGCACTGATTAAGTTATCTTTCATGAGCTAGTATAAGCTAAATCACTATGCTGCCTAATATATTCCCCTTTTAGAACTCTTTTTTGTTTTAATTAGATTTTTTGGTACATTTTATTTATTTATTTATTTATTTTTGCTGAACCAGGCCAGGGATTGAACTCAGGCTCTTGTGCTTGCCAGAAGTGTTGACTCCTCTGAGCCATCTCCCTGACTCCCTGTTGGTACATTTTGAACACACATAATGATCATCTTCATCATAGAGAATTTGTACCTGTACATGACATAACTTGATTTTTCCACCCATGCCACTAGCTTCCCTTCAACCCCTCTTTCCCTCCCCATTCACAAAGCATTGTTTCCATGATTTGCTTCTTTTCTAATTTTTATTACTTTTCTCTTTTTTCCTTGCCCCCTTTTGTTTCCTTCTCATTTGAACATTTGCTTATTTCATATTATCTATTATACATTTTGGTCACCGTTGTAGTATGATGCTTTTAATTCTTTCTGGAAGACACACAGAAGGGTAATGACTAGGTCAAATCATGCTTCTAGTCCTAGTGTTTTGAGAAACCTCCACAAAAATTTCCACACTGGTTGCACCAGTCTACACTACCACCAACAGTGGAGGAAGGTTCCTTTTGCCCACAGTCCCTCCAGCATTTGTTATTAGTTGATCTCTTGATGTTAGCCATTCTTTCTGGGGTGACATGGAGTCTGTGTTGCTTTAATTTGTACCTCCTTAATGACGAGTGATGTTAAACATTTTGTGCTTCTTTTTATTTTTAATGTATTTAGTACAGGGTCTACAGGGTCTCACTACCCAGATCAGACTTGTGGTACTCCTGTTTTTAGCCTCCCAAACACTGGGATTACAGGTGTGCATCACCATGCTCTTTCTCAGTCACCATCTCAGCATGCCCCAAGGGCAGGGCAAACATGGCCCTCAGGGGATTGAACCCCAGTCCCTGCATCTGCCTATGCTGGTGCTTAATCTGCTGAGCTATCTGGCCATCCCAAAATGTTTTATGTATGTATTAGTTGTTTGTATTTTTTCATCTGAGAAGCATGTGTTCATCTCAGATGCCCATTTTCAGATTGGGTTTTTAAATTTTGAGGTTCTGCCTTTCTTTTTGTGTGCTTTATGTATTCTCGATAGTACTCTTTTGTCTAAGGACAGCTGGCAAAAATTTTTCCTACACTGTGCATTGTCTCTTCACACTATTGATTTTTGTTTTGTTTTGTTTTGTTTTGTTTTCTGTTTGAAAGCTTTTTAATAAGATGTGATCCCATTTGTTGATTCTTTGTGATAGTTCCTGTTGGCTTTTGTTCATAGGATCTTTGCCTGTACCAGTGTCTTTACGAGTTTTACTTATTCTATCTTCTAGTAGATCTATTATTTCTGTTTTAATATTTAAATATTTGATCCATTTTGACTTTATTTAGTGCATGATGAAAGATATAAGTCCAATTTTGATCTTTGGTTTGTGCAGAGCCAGTTTTTCCAGTACCATTTACTAAACAGATGATCTGTCTTCCAGGGAATGACTCTTCTGGATATCTGAAAAAAAAAAAAAAGTTTACATAACAATTTAAGTCATCTAAACTGGCTAATGAAGTTCCTGGCTAAAATAAAAACAATTTATGCTGAAAGAGTTATATAACACTGATGAATCTGACTTTATTAGGCGAATGGGGCTCTGGCCAACAGAGACCAAGAAATTCTGTTGTGTTCGTGTAAAGGGAACTAAGTCAGAAGATAATTTGGGTAAGTGAGGGTTATTGATAAGGGTACTCTGTTCTTACAAATAATCTAAGGTTCTGAAGAAGTCCTTCAAAGATGGTTCTAAAAATTGCATATATGGGCTAGAAATCTGAACAAAGTCAAAACTCACACAAAAGGAATGAGAAAATTCAGAACTTCTATGATAGGCAGCGGAAAATGAAAAAAAAAAAATCAGAAAGATGAGTGTATCATGTAGCACTAACTAATCATTGCAGCCCACAGAAGGATTCAACATATTTATCTGCCAAACAGATAGAAGAGCACTAAAATTGGGTGAGGAAATCTTGAGAAACCAATTAGCATTTTCTCTGTAAGTCAAGGCTAATGCTAGGAGATGTAATATCAACCTGGGCTTTCTGAAAGCAGTAAGTACGACAGAATTTCAAAATTATAGAAGTCAAACACTTAGCATATCAAACCAAAGTTAGTTAAAATTTCAGTACAGATGCCAATGACAAATTTGGCAATCAAGGTGACAAACCTACAAAAGCATGGGAGTACTTAATGAAAGTATATGAAGTACATTGGAGGCTTTGTTGAGTTACACAGGATGACACTGCAGGTCGGGCAGGGAGTTCATATAAACTCAGAAGATTGAGAGATTGTTATATCTTAAAAAGATTCAGAGGTCTACAAATCAAATATAATTTTAGAAGTTTAGTGGTCTGAGACATTACACAATATTCTTATAAACTACTATATTTCATAGATTACTTTATTTTCTGAAAGATACCATGTTCTGTCCTCTGGACAGTTGCCCAAACACTTTTATTGAGTGGTTTAACATACTTACTGATTGCAGTTTGTTCCGAGGTACAATAGGGCTCTGAAGAACTGAAGACAGTGATGTATGGCACCTTGGCTGGATCACCATATACCTTGGCTTGCTGTATGATATCATACAATCCGGCTTCCCCTCCCAGGCACCTTTAGCTAGAAACTCATTGGTAGACTATGAAGCATCACATACCCTTGGTCCAGTCAGCACTCAGAAGTCCTACATATGAGCACATATAGCTCACAGTAGAAGAGAGATTTCTAGATAAAAACTGTAGCTGTCATTGAATCTGACAGGTAATAATTGTGGAAAAGTAAGTTATCTGAGGTGACAATATATAAAGCCTCATAGAGATTATGTGGTGATTTACCTGGCTATTCTAAGGGTTAGAAGAACAAAAATTGGAACACCAATGATAAGTGTGCGAGGGGAAGGAAAGCATTGATAAGTCTATGGGAGTAAGTGCAAAGTCTGAAGTATCTACCATTGCAAAGATATTTTCAACGTAAGATAACTCCACTATAAAATGATGACAGAGGGTAAAAATGTCAGGCACCATCTGACATCTGCTATTCAACCAGAGTAGCTGACAGCATCGAGAATGAAACTATACAAGGCCCTTGGGATGTGCTTCCAGTCACCTAGGCTGCTCTAGAGTCTCTGCTGCTGAGCATGCAGCTAACTGCCCATAGAAAGGAGCAACGCTAAGCCCATCAAATGATGCCATTGCTTAAGAAAACCAACCGCACTGTGGCAGGTCACTCCAGTCAGACTGGTTCAGCGGGTGGTATCCTCAATTCATTTTTGTTATATTTTTTGACATCAGAAGACATAAAAGCTGTGCTATATGGTGTGCTTAGCTAGGAGCTTTGCAATATACTTATTCTTAAAAGCAAATATTTTCAGATAATTCATGAAAATATTTAAAATGCTTTTCACTGAATAAAAATTAAATTATTGGATCTGAGTCCTGGTCATGTTACGTATTATCTCTATGATAGCTAATGATTCACTTTACTCAGATTCCTTACCTATTCCTTAATAGTTTTGTGGTCTCTATAACGGTCCACATGTATGATAAAATTCTCAAATTTCTATACAACTATTTTGTATTATCAATACATATTTGCTGAGTGAAAATTATTTCAGACCTATAAATATTTTATTCAGGCTGAACCATAGAGAAAATGGGAAATACTGTGTGTTCATCAAGGAGCTATGAATAATAGAGTTTGACCTTTCAGCTATTCACAAGTCACTACATTATAGAAAGGCCAAGGCTATCTAAATCTCAATAAACACTTGGCCACTAACCAACAAAGCTTCCAATTTGAAGACAACCCTTCCCTGGCCCATGATCGACCAGGACCAACACCCAGCCCCAACTCCCAACCTGAAATGCTACCATGGTAAGATCAATATGTTAATATTATTTAAAACCCATTTTCTAATATGAAATTGTTTATTTAAAAGATACAACTGATTTTTTCTGATCCCGTTAACTTTTCTATTCATGACCACACTGTGAAAACTATATAATTCTACTCACAATTACAAGCAACTTTTCTTATAATATAAGGTTATAAATTATAGTCACATTCTGCAGGATTCAATTTTGTATTCACTTTACTCATATGGATTATTATTGTGCCTTAATTTTCTTACATTTGTATTCCTTTTTTAGATATTCTATCTTCTAGTTTTACTCTTGAGAAGAGTAAAAAGAGTAGATGTCTGAGAATTTTCATAAATTGTATATGAAGTATCATCCTCATTCAACAAATATGGAACTTTTATTGTCTTTCAGACACTTTAGCATGTGAACAGAATCATTGAAAAAGAAACATAAAATTAGATAACTAAACAGTTTAAAGTCTAATGAGAAAATCAGGAATTTACTAACAATATCTTGCACTGGGGACATTATCCCTCTTGCCTCTTAACTTCACAAAATTTCTAAATAATTATATTTTATTTTCCCCAAAGCTATGATTGCATCTATTCCTTCCTTCCTTCTTTCCTTCTTTCCTTCCTTCCTTCATTCATTTTCTTTTCTCAAAGAGGATGTTATGTATCATTTTTTGTACTAATATATATGCCCTACTTCTTTGAAACTTCTACAAATTTATAGCTCTGCCTTTATCACTTTTGATGTCTTTTTCTTTCCTGTCTTTATCTTTGTCTGAGATTACATCACCTTTATCATCCATGTCTCCATGTCAATATTCTGTGAGACCTAAAAGATTACTCTAAGAAGCCTTCCCTTTATAACCTTTCACATTCATCCAAATGTTATGTCCACATGAGAAATTTTCCCCAAACAAGTATGCAAAATTTCCAAAAATTATGCAAAAGCATACTATGATCTAAGTCCTGTATAGAGTGCCAGTTACTTCATTTATTATTTTTATCTAAAAAGAATGCAAAATAGTAGAAAGAAAGAAAGAAAGAAAGAAAGAAAGAAAGAAAGGAAGGAAGGAAGGAAGGAAGGAAGGAAGGAAGGAAGGAAGGAAGGAAGGAAGGAAGGAAAAGAAAGAAAGAAAGAAAGAAAGAAAGAAAGAAAGAAAGAAAGAAAGAAAGAAAGAAAGAAAGAAAGAAAGAAAGGCGGAAATATTATAAGCAATACAGAACTTCACCAACTTCATTTTTCATATTTTCAGTTTTGTAGTATAGGGCTGTGCATGCGCACATGCACGTGTGTGTATGTGCCTGTGTGCATCTGTGTGTGTGTGTGTGTGTGTGTGTGTGTCTGTGTGTGTTTAACGCCCAGGCAAATATTTATCTAATTAATTTTTGCTTCACTGTGGGAAATACATTCATCACGGATAGCTGAAACTTTCTTATACTTACTTGTTACTCAGTACATATTTATCTAGTGAACAGATGGAAGCATTCATTATTTTCACCCTTTTTCCAAGTCAAATTGAATTCAGAAGTTAGAATTAGCTGTTCCTTCCACTGTTTGCAGCTTACTTCACATAAAAAGAAATTGTTGTGTAATGTATGCTGATCTTATTTTATGATCTTATGTATGTCTTATTTTTTTACTTCATATATATATATATATATATATATATCTCAGGACCTTGCACTTGCTACAGGCACTTAAACCACTGAGCTACATCCCTGACCCCCAGCCTCATAAATTTTTAAAAACTGAATGAATAAACTATTTTCTCTAGTTTAAAAACAAATCTTCTCCTTTTTTTTTTTGTTACCACAGTAACTTTTCCAAAGAGGTGAATGTCCACATGGAGATTTAAATTTTAAATTTAAAAAATATCATGTACCTAGTTTAACAGAGTAAACATAGGCACAGCACCGCCCGGGTTCGTCCTATCATTGTCCATAAAGGGTGTGCACTGAGACTGTAATGCACTTTGTCTATTACAGCTATCAAAAGAAAAGATCTAGGGCTGGGGAGATGGCTCAGGGAAATAAGTGCTTCCCTGGCAAACGCAAGAGCCTGAGTTCAATCCCCAGGTCCGCCAAAAGAAAAGATCTGAGAAAAGATTCAGAAGAAATCATTCATATAATAATAATAAATATTCATAATGATGAAATTAGGAGCATATTTTACATGATTTTTAGAATACATATAAAGGGAAATTGCCTTTACGTTTAGAAAAATAAATATTACAGTACTAGCGATGCAACCCTACTATGAAATAGCCTGACTCATTTTTCAACCACAAAAGCTTTTCATAGGGCAATCTAATGTTGTAGCTAATGACTTCTGAAAGAAAACAATAGGTTCACTAAATCTGCCTCAAATAAAGCGCAGTTTATAGATAACTTGAGAATCTCACATTTATACAAGCCTATTTTATTCTAAGCCTGTATTCTACACTGACATTTTTACTAAATAAATTCCTCAAGTACATTAAAATGACTATGAATAAGATTTCTGTTTATAAAGAACCCTGGGCCATCAGAATAAGTATTTCTTCATTTATTCGTTCATTCATTCATTCATTCATTTCATTGATCCAGGGTCTCATGCAGTTTAGACTCCTAGCGATCCTCCTGTCTCAGCATCCCCGCCAGTGGGAACACAGGCCTGCTCAACCGTGCCTGGTCTCAGTGGCCAGAATGGCACACCTAGGTTCTAGGGCTGGCACAGCTTGTGGTGCCACGATGGAACTTGTGTCCTTGGGTTTGCCAGACCCGCAGTTAGACAGCCAAGCTACCTTCCCAGCTCAAAAATATTAATATTGTGATATAAATACCCAGACTCCTGAACAGCACATTTTAGTAATCACACTATGGTATTTATTTTCAAAGGCACTCATCATTAATTCTTGACATGTATAAATAAATTTTGCATTACCCTGAGTGTGATCTAACAACTATGGATTTCAATAGTTTACACATATGTATATATAATGTTTATACATTACATATATAATTTACTAA
>PVKA01051580.1:0-12129 GCA_004027165.1 Ctenomys sociabilis | reverse complement strand
AAAACAAAATAGCACTGAAACAGTTTCAAAACAGGTTAGATGGACAGTTACAATAATTAATACATTATGTATTGTTGCCTTCATAGTGGTTATTCATAGTACAAGATGCAGACACAATATCCTGTCATAACACTATTAGTACAAAACTTTCTTCTCATTGAAGTAAGAGAAAGTATCTGCATATCTATCCTATTTTGTATATAAAGATACAAAACGGTCCTTCATTTGTATCCCCCTTTTTTGTTTTGCTTTGTCAGAGATGACCCACTACTGTTATGGACTATTGGACCATATTGGTTATTTTGCTGAATTCAAGCACCTACAATATTTGAACTGGTATCAAGCATGAAAAGACCCTTTGAAGACTTCTAATAAAGCTTCTCTAATAGCAATGAACACCCATCTCTGATAAAACTAAACAAAAAAGGGGGGGATAAATGAAGGACCATTTTGTAGTGAAAAAAATATATATCTGTATATACAAAATGGTTATGATAGATATACAGCTACTTTCTCTTAGTTCAATGAAAAGCAAGATTTGTACTAATAGTGTTTAGACAAGATATCATGTCTGCATCTTATCCTCTGAATAACTACTATGAAGACAGCAATATGCAATGTACTAATTATTGTAACTGTCCTACTATCTTGTCTTGTAGTTGTCTCATTGATAGTTCTTTCTCAATAAAATTAATTTTAAAAATTTAAAAAAGAATAATCATATTTGTCAGTTCATTCCTTCAACAGCTGAGTGGATTCCATTACAGGCTGGAGCTCATTTATTTTACCAGTTCCATGCTGCCAGGTACTCAGCTGGCTCTGTCCATTCGAGCCTCTTCCCTGGCCCCACCTGGCCCCAGAAGCGCTGAGCTTCCTCCAGCTCTCTGGCTTGTAAGAGGAGAGTCAGAGTACTGTCTCCATCAATCTAAGCTATGCGGTCTTTAAAAATACATAACCCAAAAAATAAGGCTCCATTAAACAACCTTATAAAATATGAATGGGTTGCTTCCCCTGCCCGTGCCCAAAAGCACCCCAGGGTCAGGCCTCTGGAACTCAGGGTCATGGCATGTCTGAGATCTTCCTCCATCTGTTTGCCAAAGGGCTGTCACCTTGTCACCTTGGCTAGTGATGTGGATAGTAAGGCAGAGTAGCCTGGCGTCTGGCTCAGCCCTCTGTCTGCTCCATGAATCTCGGGCAAGTTACTTCACCCTTGCCTGCCTCAGTTTCCCTGTTTTCATACGGGAATCCAGTCTGCATATGTGGTGACTGTGAGAGTTAAAAGAGTACAAACAGCTAAGATAGGAAGTGGCTCGCACGGAGTACCATAGATGGGGTGGTTATTATTGTTATTATTAATGTATTTACGACAGTCTCTGGGATCTAACTCTGCAGACTGGACTTGCAGTGATTTTCCTATTTCCAGCCTCCCAAGTGCTGGGATTACAGGGGCACTCCACCACACCTAGTCTCGATAGCCATCTCAGCAGGCCCCCAGGGGCGGGGCTGGCACGGCAGGCTGGGGATTGAACCTCAGTTGCTGTGCCTGCCTAAGCAGATGCTTTAGTCTGCTGAGCTCTCTGGCCAGCCCTGCTATCCTGTTATCATTACACACACACACACACACACACAAAGTCTTTTAGTGATGATGTGGGACCACTGGAAGAGCAGAGCTGATTATAAAGAACAGACCACGCCCCCATCCTTCCAATCGCCTGTGTACCCCCATCCGGGGACAGCTCAGGGGCCATCTAGGGTCGTGACATCCCACACATTCTACATAATGAGCACGTGTTCTCCTCCCACCCACCCGTGCACACCCTCCTCTGTTTCACTCTGGACATACAATGTCATAAGAGGACCTGGTCGCTCATGCATTTTCTTATAGCTTCACTGTTGTCATCCAACAATGACTGACACACCTGCCGTGTTCCTTTGGCAAGGTGCCATGCATGGGCTGGGTGGCTCCTGCAATGGAAACTATTTTTCTCAGTTCTGGAGGCTGGAAGCTCAAGACCAAAGTGTCTTCAGGGCAGGCTTCTTAGGGGGCCTCTCTCCTGGCTTATGAGGGCTGCCTTCATCCTGTGTTGTCTCAGAATCATTCCACTCTACCTGTTCATATCCAAAACTTTCTCTTCCCAGGGAGCTGCCAGGCACATGGGATAAGGCTCCATGCACTCTAACTTCATGACCTCTTTGCATCCCTGTGTCCTGAAGTCACATGGATGTGCCAGGGATTAGGGCTGCAATGTACAAGTTTCTGGGAAGGAGACACAACTCAGTCCCTGACACTCACCACTGAGCTGGGACAAAGCTGGGACACCAGGTCCTTTGTGAGGCTGCAGAGCCATTTAGGGTGTGCGATGATTCTTGTGTTGTGTGTGGTGTTGGTGGCCTGGGGGTTCGGGGCTGAGAAGGCTCCTGAGATTCCTGTAAACACAGTGAGATAAGCTGAGAAGCTGCATGCTGTGGGAAGGGCGGAGCTGTGATGCCCGTAGTGGGTGTCACTGTAACCAGAACCACCTTGAGCCACCCTGCTCTGAGGTTTGCTTTTAGTCTACTGTGCTACAGACAGCATGTGTCACATGGTGGCCACCTTTGAAATGTGGCATTGCTCTCCTGCTCCTTCCACTCTGACCACCAAAGCCTGACCAAGCAAAGACAGACCAGCACTGTCTGGTGGCAGGGGAGGATTGATGGCCACAGGTCAGCCCACGCACATCACACACCACTGGCCACAGAACGCGATTCTGAAGAATCCTCTTCTGCTGGCCAACCTGGGTTTTCTCCCCTCTGAAATGACCAGCTGCTTGGGGGTCATTTGGCCACAGTTGTGGGGCTTTATTTTGAAGTGGTAAGCGGGGCCCAATTTGGTGTGAGGATATGGAGCCCTACAACATCCTTCTACAAAAGGACATAGAATCCTATAATACCCTTCTGTGGCTTATAATTTATTTTTGAAACATCTTTAGCAATATTTTTATTGCATGGGGGCTTATCATGAAAAGACCTATAATATACACTTCCTGTATCATTCATTCCATTCCTTAGCTAGCTCAACAAATAATAATAGAACATACACGTATGCAACAACATGGCTCATATAAGGACCGTAGAAAACGATGCAGGGCACGGGTTTGTGGCTTTCTTTTGTATTTGACAGCCCTTCTTTACTCTGTTGAAATGCTGCCATGCCACCTGAAGACCCTGGCAAGGCTTCCGTCAAAGCCAGCTCCCTCTTTGCCCAAGTTGACAAAAGTTCGATTGCTGGTGGTGGTCACGCATGCGGTTTGGAGGCAGG
The DNA here is from genome assembly GCA_004027165.1 of Ctenomys sociabilis. Lineage (NCBI taxonomy): Eukaryota > Metazoa > Chordata > Mammalia > Rodentia > Ctenomyidae > Ctenomys > Ctenomys sociabilis. The sequence continues at coordinate 8,831 of PVKA01051580.1, read as the reverse complement.
CAGTGAGCCTGGAACCAGGGTCCTGATTTTTTACTTGATCTTATTTTTTTGTGGCCCCCAAGCTGACTCTCTTGTTATCTTGAGACCCCAAATGCATACATCTTTTTTTTTTTTTTTAAAGCAAAGATTAACAAATTTGCTATTTCCCCTCCTCTGACCTGTCGGTAAACACGGATGGGTGCTGCCCTACATCCATTCTTATTGGATGCAGCTATTCACAGATAAGGAAACTGCAGGAACAAAACTTCATGAATTTGGTAGCCGAGAAAAAAGCGGCCAAGTTGCTTCCATGTTTCTTTGTCCTCTTTAGTGTGTATTGGAGCATTTCCTAACCTGTCAATTGCCTAGGAATAGCTATTCCTCCTGACTTACCTTTTCTTTTCCTTGATCATTTTTCTGTCTTAAAAGAATTCATGAGCAAGTGTGCTTCAGCTAGAAACAGGAAGAATATTTTTATAATTGATTAAAATGCTAACCTCCCAGCTGCTGCAGCTATTGTACCGTGGACAAAAATTGTGCGTGATTGAGGGGCTTTCCTATTTTTAATCTCTTCCGTCCTGAGCTTGTGCCTCCAACTCTCCTGTATCTCTTTGACTGTGTTTCATGTGTTCTATTCCTTTTTCTGTATTGCTCATTCAAGGAATCCATCATATCTCTGATCTCCTCAATTTTTTTTATCCATGTCTTCTTTAGAGGTAGTTATTAATTCTTTTTCTGCAGTGTTTCTTCCAAGTTGGGCTTCCTCTGTATATTTCTGGACTTGTTTCTGTATTTCAGATGCTATGATTTCAAAGAATTCTTTTTTTTCAAAGAATTCTTTTTTGATTTCAGAAATTATTTCTGCTTTGAGTTCCTTGTGATCTTTCTGTTGGTGTTTCTTTGCTTCAGATGCTGTTAATTCATACATTTCAGTTGGAATAGTGTTCTCTGCACTTGTTCTGGGTGAGCATTGTTTTTCCACCCAATGTTTCTGGAATTCATTCTTTATTTCAGATACTATGTATTCAGATATTTCTTTTTTAATTTGGGGAATTACTTCTTGTTTTATTTCCTTTATACCTTTCTGCTGTTGTTCCTTTGCTGCTGTATCTGTTACTACATTCATTGCAGCTGAGCTAGTGTCCTCTGCCCTTACTGGTGGACTCAAGGTCTGAGATTACGTTTTTCCCCTTGTCTTTGTCATTTTGTATAGCACTGATCTTTGACCTTTGGTGTAGACTTTGGTGCAGCTATAACCTTAGCTTGTTATGAGATTCGGGTGCCAGTCTATTAAGTTTGAGATTATCCAGGTATGCCTATCCTGGATCTAGCTGTTGTGTTCAGTTCCTTTTTGCTGCAGCTCCTGTGGTTCCCCTCTGCTGATTCCCTGTTCAGGCGAGCATGAACCAAACTGGGATGCAGAGCAAGTGATGAAAATTCCCCCTCTCTTGGTTGGCTTTGGGGTGAGGATCTGGAAAATTGCCGGAGTCAGCCCTCCTGTGTCAGGCAGATCACTCTCTAGGTGGGCGGTCCTGGGTTTTGGTGGGTCTGCTGGGCTCCCAAAAGGATAGTGGATGATCTTATTCACCAGGTAGGCTGTACTGGGTCAGCCAGCCTGTGCTGGGTCCAGGTCTACAGGCCGGAACCCAAGAAGGCTGGGAAAGGTCCCTCTGGTGCAGTGGGCCTGGAGCCCTCACTCACAGGCCAGGCTGCACTGGGATTTGGGCCATGGTATGGGACCGTGGATTGCTGAGAAATGTCCCTCTGGTGTGGCAGGCTTGGAGTTCTCACTCCAGGCCGACCTGCACTGGGTCTGGGGCTGTGGGGTGGGACTGGTAATCACCTGGAAGTGTTTCTCTGGCATGGTGGGCCTGGAGCGCTCATCGGGCCACGGGGTTGGTGGGTCAGGGAATCCCTGGGAAATGTCTCTCTGGCACGGCGGGCCTGGAGTTCTACACTCACTGAATTTTGATGCCCAGGGAGTTGGGGAAATTCCCACTCGCTCAGTAGGATTTAGGGCAGGGGATTCGGGGAGGTGCTGGTGAGTGGGTCCTGAAGTTTCAGGCCATTTACTGGCTTGGAGGGGTTGGGGGCAGGGATCCGGGTAGTGCTTGTGGGAAGAAGCCAATGGTTGTCCCTCAGACTCATCACACTCTCACTGATCTGGGAAGCCTGGTGAGTCGTGCAAATTCCCACTCACTGGGAGAGATTGGGGGCGGGATCCAGGAGACTGCTGGAGTCAGCTGCTGCCTCAGGCCGGTCTCTGGCTGGGCGGTGTGGGCGGGATCGAGGAGGATGGCAGAGTTGGCCGCGCTGTCTCTGGCCGGTCTCTGGGGCTGGGCGGGCGTGGGTGGAATCGAGCTTTCCAACTCTTTTTCCCCTTAATTATGTGTATCTTGCTGATTTTGTTTTTTTGATTCAACACTCCGGAGCATTGTCTACCTCTTTGTTTTAAAATTTTCTAATCCAAATTCATGATTTTTCCTTTTCTGTTTGTTAATAGCTTTTTGTGTCTTGTCCTCCCCCCCTCCTCCCCAGCTTCCTGGGTTGATGTCTCACGTCTATTTGTCTCCTTTCAAGTATAATGATAGTAGCGTTTCAGACTATGACTTTTGCTTCTGATTACAGCTTTGGGGACTTCCTCTGCGATTTTTAAAATATGCTGCGTTTCCATTATCATTATTTTCTTTGTCATAACTATAGGTTTTGATTTTCCCTTTGTCACAGGTTATTTGGGAGGCTGCCTTTAGGCTCCTCACTGGTCATAGATTCTAAAAATAGTTTTGACAAAGTAACTTCAAGTTGTATTACTTTGTTGCCAGAGAATGAAATTGTTTGCCAATTGTCCACTGGTGTTCCGAGTTCAGATGCTTCTGTACTCGGGACAGGCCTGGGGATTAAGGTCAGAAGAGCAGGCTGAAGAGATGGCTCAGTGGAGTAAGTGCTTCCGTGGCAAGCATAAGGGCGTGAGTTCAATCCCTGGTTCCACCAAAATAATAATAATAATAATGATGATGATGATGATGATCGTGATGTCAGAAGAACCCTTGACCCTGGGTGGATTGAAACTCCTTCCAGTATTGAAGCAGTGATCAGAGATCAAAATGATGGCTGGTGAGAAAGCACAGTGAGGGGACAGTGGCAGGGTCTTCCTTTCGTACCCAGTGGCTCTGGAGGTGGAAGGTACCTTCTGTGATCAGAGGCTCTGGTCTTCTCCTGCAGGTGGATGAAGGTTAGAACGGCACTCAGTGGCGTGTGCCTGCTCTTGGGGCCCTAGGGCTCCAGGCTGCTCCTATTCCTTGTCCCGTGAAAGTCCCAGGATTGAGCGTGTTATTCAGGGACTTCACCGTGGCTGGTGCTGGGCTCCCACTCTGCCCGGACGCACTATTGGTCCAGTCTGTTACTGGCTGCCCTTGCCCGTGAGTGTAAGAGGAGGCCCAACAGCAGGCTACAGCCACCTTCTGGATTCACGGGAAATGCGGCCCGTTACAGAGTCTGCTTTAAAAAAAAAAATAGAGCCAGGAGAGCTTTAATTTCCATATGGATTATGTTAAAGAGTGTGTGTATGTGTGTGAGTGCCTGTGTGCATGAGTGCGTACATACACGGGAGAAAGAGAAATGGCCCTATTATAGGGAGTCTCATTAGAGAGGCCTGGAAAAAGTTAGTAGATCTGCAGACTGTACATCTTAATCTGCCCATGCAGCATGGTAACCGAGAGAGGGAGTCTACGACCAGAGAGAACCTGGCTTCATTCCAAGCTTGGATCAAGCAGCCCTGCCTTTCCCGCTGGCTACCCCTCATTAGCACTATATATTAACCCAGGGAAGCCCTGCTCCCCAGGGGCTCTGGATGCAGGGGAACGTGGCAGCCAGGGGAACCCACGTCTCCCGCCTGCACGCCCCTGGCAGGTGCGCCTGCAGCCGGGGCCCCTTGCAAGGGGGACCAGGAAGCCAGGAGCAGATTAGAGTGCCCAGCCGTGCTGATAGGTCAAGCGCTGTTCACCTGCTGCTGGCTGGTTCCCATCTGGGTTAACAGCTCCCAACTGGCCTCATTATTGGAGAGCCTGGAAGGTTTCGGGTAAAGGCCCTTTGCTGGCTCTGCACGCAGCATTCGAGCATGTGTGAGGTCGACGTTACAGCATGGAGAAGCCAAAAGTGGTAGGAACACGCTGACTTCTGCCATCCTGGCTTTACCCCCTTACCCGGAGTGGAAAGAGAGGAAGAAAGACAGATGCATGGATGCATAGACAGACAGACAGAAAGGAGCAATAATATTACCTAAGCTACCAAGCCTCATTTCCCCATGTGAAGGTGATGGTGGAGGTAGGGCATGCAAAAAGCAATGCCACCCATTTCTTTGCACCATGAGGATTAAGTAGGAAGGAAGAAAGACACTTTTTATTTTACTCTTTTATTTTAATAGTGGGTGTCAAGCTTCAAGTTGTCTTCAAACAGATGCTCAGAAAGTTACTCGTCTTCCTCTTCCTGCTCCCAAGTGCCAGGCACTGCTGCTCTCTTCCTAGCCCTGTTCTGTCTTTCCAATGATCTGGTCTTATCGTTCACCCTGGTCTTGACTGCTAAGCTCTTGATGCTCAAAATGTGGTCCACTGACCAGTGCCCTGGTATAGGCTGAAGTGTGTTAGAAACACAGGGTCCTGGAGAGAGGGAGGAGAGAGGGAGAGAAAGAGAGAGAGGGAGGGAGGAAGAGAGGGAGAGAGGGAAAGGAAGAGAGGGAGGGAGGGAGAGAGGGAGAGAGGGAAAGGAAGAGAGGGAGGGAGGAAGAGAGGGAGAGAGGGAGATGGAGGAGAGAGGGAGAGGGAGAGAGGGAGAAAGAGAGAGAGGGAGAGAGGGAGATGGAGGACAGAGGAAGAGGGAGAGAGGGAGGGAGGAAGAAAGGGAGAGAGGGAAAGGGAGAGAGGGAAAGATGGAGAGAAGGAGAGGAAGAAAGGGAGAGAGGGAGAGAGGGAGAGAGGGAGATGGAGGAGAGAGGGAGAGAGGGAGATGGAGGAGAGAGGGAGAGAGGGAGATGAGAGGGAGAGAGGGAGAGGGAGAGAGGGAGGGAGAGGGAGAGGGAGAGAGGGAGAGAGGGAGATGGAGAGAGAACAGACAGAGATGCAGAGAGAGACAAAGAGAAAGACAAAGAGAATGAGACAGAGACAGAGAGAGGTGGAGAGAGAGAAAGAGACAGAGAGAGACAGAGACACAGAGAGAGACACAGAAACACCCATACAGAGGGGGTGGAGAGAGACAGAGACAGAGACAGAGACAGAGAGACCAAGACAGAAAGTGACCTTGAGGAGCTTGCATGTGCAGTAGAGCGCACTTGTCGTTCTACCCCCCGTGGCACCTACATTCTCCCTGTGCATGGTTTGTGCTCTGAAGGTATCCATGGGCAGAAAGAAGCAAGGAACATGCCAACTGCAACCACAGACACAAAGTGGAGATGTGTTCTGGACAGTTTTCTGCATCTGTATTATTGTAGTTTTCTGATTAACCAACAAGGAAGACTCTATTTGGGGCTCATCTGACTTGAATGGTATATGAAAGATGCCTGAAGTTACAGGTAAGAGCAGAGTCTGCTGCCTGAGGCAGGGCCAAAGAATTTCTCTGTGAACTGGAGAGAGCTAAGCCCCAGGAGAAGTGTGCAGGAGTCCCTGGGCAAGGCTGAGATTCCTACATCCAGATGCTTTGACATCTGGTCTTCCATTTGGAATAAGTTCCCTTATAGAACAAAGCTTGGATTTCGCCTCATTTCATATCCCCTCAGCCCGTTCCCTAGAGAGTCACAATATATTTTCAGATATTCATCACCACGGCCCAGGTTTTAGTATATTATAGCAGGAAGATGCCATTGAAATAATCGTTGGAAACATAATCCTCATGCCCAGACCAGACATTACTAATCAACTGCTGCATTCTTTGACGCTGCTCAGATCAGGATACATCAACAGCTGATCAGGATTTGCTGTGGACCATCTACAAATGGTCAGAATAATTAGGTCAGAATTCACACAGTTAGCCTTAGTTTTGACCTAATGGATACCAAGGATGCTGTCTGGCACAGTCTGTTCTAAACAGACCAGCTGAACACCACCTCACTGGCAAGGGTAATGGACCTAATGATGCCGATCAAACTGCTTTGCTTCTTTTGAGAAAGCAAATCCTGCTTAAGTGTAGAACTGGAAACAGGGTGCTTGCAAATAATCAGTTTTGTTAATAAGGATAGAATGCTAGAATCTGTTTATTTTCCATCTCCACATCCATTATGCTAATTTTATTTGGGGAAACCCCACTATTAGATCTATCGGCTCCATTAGGATAATCAGTCCTTTCCTGCTCTAGGGCCCAGTGCTTGCCCAATTCGCTTTCTGCACCTTGCTGGGCTCAGCGATTGGTTCAATAAAAGCCAATAACCAGTCAAAGCACTTCATCACCCTGGTCTTTTGATTGGTGCAACTGTAAGGCAATGGCCAATCAAAGCACTCCATTTGTCTGCCCTGTTTCAAGCTGGCATGTGACCCAAGCCAGATATGTTACTCATGGGTCCAGTTCAGATTTGAAGATGGATAGGGGGAAGCTCTTTAGCTATGATGATTTTACTTTAAAACCACTACTAAAGTTGCACAGTGCAATATATAGGGTAGCTATGGATAAGCCTGTGGGCGGAGAAGGTCGGTCCCTGTTTTCCCTCATTACCTCATAAAGTATGTGTGAACATTGCTTAGTGAACACTGGACAACTTACCATCTATGTTCTTCCATGCCAGCCTGTCCAGAGCAACACTGATTATGTATAAGGCAATAATTCTGTGGCTCACAATCCATATCATCAAGCTCTGAGGTCTTAGACCTTGAACTCCGTGACAGGGAAGTGCCCTCTTATCTTGGTACAGAGTCTAGGAATTTTCCATCTGAGGATTTTCATCAGGTGGAACTGACCACAGCTTATCACCCCAGGCTGTTGAGGTTTTGTTCAAGGACTCGTTTGGCTGCTGCAAAGCTTTATTCCCTGTCTACTGCAGTAGATTTGAGGGAATGCTAAGCCCAGAGCTGCTATAAGAGTTACAGAGAGAAGCTTCCTAGGGATGAATCAAAGGAGTGCTCTAAGATAAGGGCAAGGATGAGCCCTAATGATTTCATTGAGCACCTGGATCCAATCATGCCTGAAGCTTGTGGAAATGCATATTTTCCAGTCAACTGAGCCAACAAGTTCTCTTATTTTTCTCAAGTTAGTTTGAGCTAAACTCTCTTCCACAGAAACACTGTCTAGGTAGGGCAGACAGAGTGAGGTCTGGGAAACACAGCAGTACCTGGGTCCAGCAGGTACTTAATTTGTTCCACAATGGCTGTGGTTGTTTTGGCTACTGGAAGAAAGATTGTCGCGTGCATCCTCGCCTGCAAGGAAGACGCGACCACTGGTTGTCTCTGCAATGCTTTATTCTTCCATGGATTGCCTTCTCCTGCTCCTCCGCTCCTCCGCTCCTCCACTCCTCCTCGCCTCCGCACCTCCCGCGCCTCCGCTCCTCCTCTGCTCCCGCTCCTGACCCGGGCAAGCCCGCCCCAAGCTATATACCACAAGGCGTCCAACCCTGGAGTGACACGTGGGCGCAGCCAATTGGTCCAGATACGCGGAAGGGAGCCACAGTCTTTGCCTTAGCCATATAAGGAGTTGTTTACTACAGAGAGCACTCACCCAGTGGTGGGTGGAAGGCGGAAGCCAGAGCCGTCTTTTAAGGCGCGGCTATTCGCAGCTCTCTACAGTTCCCCCTTTTTGTTTATAGCAACAGGTGAGAGTAGTTCTTCTTCCTCTCCTTCTCCTCCTGCTCCTCCGCTCCCCCGCTCCCCCTGTAGAGAGCTGCGAATAGCCGCGCCTTAAAAGACAGCGCGCCGGCTTTCGCCTTCCACCCCCGGCTGGGTGAGTGCTCTCTGTAGTAAACAACTCCTTATATGGCTAAGGCAAAGGCTGTGGCGCCCTTCCGCATATCTGGACCAATTGGCTGCGCCCACGTGTCACTCCAGGGTTGGACGCCTTGTGGTATATAGCTTGGGGCGGGCTTGCCTGGGTCAGGAGCGGGAGCAGAGGAGCAGAGGAGGAGGGAAGGAGCGGAGGAGCAGAGGAGCAGGAGGAGAAGGCAATCCATGGAAGAATAAAGCATTGCAGAGACAACCAGTGGTCGCGTCTTCCTTGCAGGCGAGGATGCGCGCGACAAGGTTCCCCCTTTTTGTTTATAGCAATAGGTGAGAACAGAGGCCTGTTCCCCGCTGTGCACGGACATGGGCCAACTCTTGCCCAGGTATCATCTACCCAGGGAGTGTCAGTGCTGTCCGATGCCCTTTTTCACAGGGGTAGGTAGACAGGCATGGAACCTACATGCAATCAGGCATGCTCTCCATGGATTCCGGTTGCGCACTCCGGTTTCCACGTGCAGTGCTTTGCCTCGCACCCTGTGCCGGTAAACTATTAGTGTTGGCCAGCCCAACACCAGGGGACTGCGTAGCTATAGGCTTTGGCTAATTATCTGTGGTCACCAAGCATCATTGGATTCCTGGCACGACCCATGGCACATCACTCCAGCATGGAGACCCACACCTGAGCTGGGGGAGGAGGTTCCATTGCTAGTAATACTTAACGGCTATTTATTGGTTTGGCGCCATCGATATTTACAGAGGAGAAACAAGCAAAAACATAACCTCCCGCCACATAATAACAAGAGGGAGACAGATCCCGCCCAGCGCGATGCCCACCCAGCAGCTGCAGCCAGCTGATTCCAGAAGGGGCTGCACTAACAGGCGGCACTCGAGTCTCATTAATCTTTGTGATGGCATGCGCTAACTGCAGGGTATAAATCAGGA
>PVKA01051579.1:0-12128 GCA_004027165.1 Ctenomys sociabilis | reverse complement strand
TTTTTTTTTTTTTTTTTTTTTTTTTTTTTTTTTTTTTTGTCTTTTTGAGACAGGGTCTCACTATGCAGTTCAGGCTGGCCTTAAGCTCACTTTGTAGCTCAGGCTGGTCTCGAACTCACAACAATCCTCCTGCCTCAGCCTCCCGAGTGCTGGGATTATAGGCATGCGCCACCACGCCCGGTCACATCCTCATTCTTTCTATCCCCCTTCTCTTATGTACCTCTCCCTCCCTCCTCCTTTGCATCCCCTTTCCTTTTCCAAAGCATCCATCTCCTTCATTCCTATTTTTTTATTTTACTATTTAAATTACTCACTGGCCATCGAGATAGCTGAGCAGTATAAAGCACCAGCTTAGGGAAGAGCACAGGGACCAGGGTTCAATCCCCAGCACTACATGCCACTCCATCCCTGCCCCCAGGGTGGTCTGAGCCAGCCACAAAGAAAAAGCCTATTTCCTTTACTGCTTAGGCAGAGCAAAGGGGTCAAGGTTTGATCCATGCAAGCCATGCCAGCTCTTCCCTTGGGGCCGCTGAGATGGCGATTGAGACTGGGCGTGGTGGCATGTGACTGTAATCCCAGCACTTGGGAGGCTGAAAACAGGAGGATCACTATGAGTCTGAGCTGTGTAATGAAACCCTATAGACACTGTACTAAATACATGAAAAAAAATTTTAAAAAATAAATTAGTTATACTTTGGATTTATCATGTAGAGAAGCCATGCACTATCTGTGTCTGACTTATTTCCCTGAATGCTATAGTCTGAAGGTACAGCCACTTTCCTACCAGAATTTCAAATCTGTCCCTTTTTATGGTGGAGTAGTACTCCCCTGTGTATAAATATAATGTTTTCTTTATCCAGTCGTCTTTTGATGGACATGTAGGCCACTTCTGCGATTTGGCCCTTAGGAGTTGCTCTGCTGAAAGCCTGGATATGCATGTGCCACTGCAGTGTGATGTCTTTAACTTTTTTGAACAGATACCTAATAGGGAAACAGCTGAGTTGGGTGGGATTTCTAAATTTAATTTTTTAGATGAATCTCTACACTCATTTTCATAACAATAGTTTTCATAAATACAAATTCTCATCTTGTTTTTATTTTAAGTTATGCTGTCTTTATAATAGAATTAGTGAGGAATTTGTCCTCCTCTTTTCTGTGTGATTTTTGTAATGCTGGCATTATTGCTTCCTTATGTTTGCAAAATTCACCTCTGGGCAGGAAATTCTCATTGTAAGACGGTTTTTTATTGATTATTTTAATTACTTTAATAGATATAGGGCTACTTATGTTACCTATTTTTTCTTATGGGAAGTTTGAAAATGTTCATTGTACAAAGGCTTAGTTCATTTTTCCAAAGATGTTACATGTGTTGGCACAAAGTCCTTCTTGATAGTTTTGTAAAATATTTTTTATAACTGAAGTATGTCTAGTGGTCTTACCTCTCCCATTAATGATGGAAGGATTTCAATCTTTAAATATTTTTATGGTTAGTATGGCTGGAGATTTATACTTTTTTTATCTTTTCAGAAATCTAGCCTTTTGTCTTATTATTTTCTATTTCTTCCCTTTGAACTCTCACCTTCACTCTTACCTTTTCTCTACTAATCTTTGAGTTTAATTTGGTCTTCTCTGTAGTTTCCTAGCTCACTTATTTGACATTTTTTTCCCAAAGATTACTTAGTGCTATAAATTTCCACTAGTTTTGGCACTATCTCACACAACTGATATTCTTAATTTAATTCTCATTCAGTATAAAATACTTTGAATTTACTTTGGATTTCTTCTTTGTCTCCTAGGTTTTTATAAGTATAAAAATTAGTTTCAAATATTTGATATTTTGCTACATAACTTTTTATTATTGATTTCTGGTCTAATTCCAATGATATAAAACACAATATATTGCTTGAATCTTTTTAAATTTATTGAAACATTTTCTGTCATTTGATTTGCTACAAATCTCTTCTAGGTCATTTGGTTGATTGTTTTAATATATCATCAACTTCATTGATTATATTAGATTCTTACAGCTTTTCTTTTGTCTTTACCTACAACATATTAAAATAAAGGCACTAGGGTTGGCCAGACAGCTCAGCAAATTAAAGCACATGCTTAGGCAGACACAGGGGATGGGGTTCAATCCCCAGCCTGCCATGCTGGCCCCACCGCCAAGGTGTACTGAGACAGAGTTTGAAACTAAGCATGGTGGGACATGCCTGTAATCCCAGCATCTGGGAGGCTGAAAAACAGGAAAGATCACTATAAATCCAATCTGTGGAGTGAGACCCTGTAAACCCTGTAGTAAATACATAAAAAAATGAATAAAATAAAAGTACTAAAATCTCCCACAGTAAATTTAAATTTATGTAATTCTCCTTAAAAGTTTACCTATTTTTATCTCATGTGTTTGAAAATTCTATCATATGCTTGAGCATTTAGTAATAGTACATTATTTTGATGAGTTGATCTTTCTCATTAATAAGTTACTTGTTTACCTTCAATATTTTCTCTGAAATTTATTTTTACCTAGCACAAACCTTTGTATTGACTAGTGTTAACACGACATCCTGTTATTTTAATTTAATCACTTTTCACATGAATATTTTATGTTTATCTCTTCTTCTTTAGGAGATTTTAAATCACCTCTGACAACATGGCATGCATACATCACGTCACATACTATGACTATTAATACAGCCATATTCTTGTTTACCATCTTATTATTGGTTTCCTAATTATTCCTCCTAAGCTTTGTGCTGTTTATACTTCTGTCCTGTTCTAGAAACATGAATATTTGAATAATCTTATGATTCTGTTCTGTTTCACCTGGATCATCATGTAACCTTTCGCTTTCTTAACGGACGCCTTAGTGCACGTAGTGCGCACGTCACATTGCACCCTCGGCCTCAACTTTCCTTCCTTCGCTTTGTGCTCTTATGCTCGTATATTACTTTTAAATGTGTCACAGATCACACATTACAATACTACAATTTTTATTAGCCATCATCTACAGATGTTCCAACTTGTTCAAACGGGAAGGGGAATAACAGAGTGGAAGGAAAGGGAAGGAAAGGAAAAGGAAAAACAACACAGAATGAGAGGAGAAGACGGAAACAAAGCTTTTGTGGATGCAAAGGGACAGTAACACAGCAGGAAAGGAAGGCGAGGGGAATAAAAGAATTAAGATCATGTACATGTACACATTTCCTATTAAGAATGGGATCAACATGTATGACGTATATGTACTAATTTAAAAAATGAGTGTCTTGAGCCAGCCAGATAGCTCAGTGCACTAAAGCACCGGCTTAGGCAGAGTGTGAGTGCTGTGCTGCCCCCGGCCCCAGGGTGCCGCGAAACGGTGACTGAGACTGGGCATGGCGGTGCTCATCTGTGGTCCCTGCGCTTGGGAGGCTGAAAAAAGGATAATTACTTCAAGTAGCAAGCGCAAGGGCCTGAGTTCAACCCGTAGTTCCATGAAAAAAAAAGAAAAAGAAAAAGAAAAAGAGTTAAGACAGAAAAAATATCAGTGCAGGCTCGTAAAGAACCCTGAGCGCCTGTTCGTCGCACTTGCCAACCTTCAGGGAGTATCTTAGTTATTTTTCTTTCATGGCTGAGACAAAATACCCAATGTCCAAAATTAAGGAACGAAAGATTTATTTAGTCCCCAGTTTGAAGAGGTTTCAACCCATAATCAGCTGGCTCCCAGGCAGGGTGGCAAGGCTCAGGAGCAGCAGATCATTAAGCCACTTCTCTGCCCTTCTGCTATAAGCACGCTGTCCTCCTCAGGAGGGGGAGCGCGTACAGCACTCGTACAGTGTCTGTGCCCTGGCCTTGCACAAGCTCAGGATGTTTACAGACTGAGGGCCTTGCGCCCCTGCTAAGTCAATTGCTTCTAAAAGCAAGTCGCCACGACTTCTCAAGTCACCACGAGGAATCAAGCATTACAACCTGGAGTATAAATTGCTGCTCTGCAGCGGGTCCTCTACACCCTAGGACATAGAACTGCTGAAGTAGTAAGCTTCCAAATGTCCCAAGTTAACATACTGCATCAGCCACTATGAGGAGGAATAATACTACCCAGTGAAGAAGAAACCACGAGTAAACACGCCATGGTGAAGTCAAATAGGGCATGGCCAGGTGTGGGAAGGCTCTTGCATTAAGACATTAAGCAGCTTCCTCCCCAGATCCATCCCAGGGATTATAATAAGGCCTTGAGCATGCTTAACACCCTGTCTGTGAGGGGGTGGGATATGGTGAAAGAAGTCAGTCACTGGATATATAGCCTGCAACATTATCGTTGCCCAGCTTTTGCTTTGGGATAAAATACCTTATGCTAAACTTGAGGAGGTGGGGTTTGTTTTGTTCTCTGATTCAGAGGTTTCCGACCATGGTCAGCTGGGGACAAGGTAGAACCCTCCAGCAGGAAGGGAGCGGCGAAGCTGAGCTGCTGACAGGTGGGCAACCAGGAAGCAGGGTACGGAGGAAAAGCACTGGCAAGGAGGCACCGTTCAGCTCCCGCAGGACCCGCGTCTCCCAGCACCTGGAGCTGTGAAGGATGGGGAACAAGGCTGACACAGTCAGCGCCCCGGCCTCCAGTGGTTTCCCCAGGAGATTCTAAAGCCAGTCACTTGAACAAGACGAGCCAGTACAGATAAGCCTCGTCCCCGTACCTGCCTCTATTTGCTGCCTGTCTGCTATGAGATGAGCGTGTCTCCTCTGGCACACTCCTGTGCTGTGACATTTCTGCTTCTTCACAGGCCTAAAACCCGGGAGCTGGGTGACTATAGACCAAAACCCCTGAAAGTGGGAGAAAAACTAACCCTCTCCTTTCCTTCCTTAAGTATATTTTGACATATACTTTGTCAGAGCACCAAAAGACTGCTTAATATTCTAGGTATCAAGCTAGGCTGATAGTATTTTTTTTTCCTCCATCAATATTTTAAAAACATTTTATCACAGGGAATAGTGGGACACACCTGCAATCCCAGCACTAGGACGACTGAGGCAGGAAGATCAGCAGGAGGATGAGATCAGCCCAAACTCCTCAGTGAGACCCTGTCTCAAAAAATAGATAGATGAGATATAGTTAGGTAGGTAGGTAGGTAGGTAGATAGATAGATAGATAGATAGATAGATAGATAGATAGATAGATAGATATCATTGTTTTTCCACATTTTGTTGCAGTAGGAATTCTGCTATCATCCTTAACTTTCTTCTGTACATACTGTCATTATCTTCCCATTCAGCTGGAAAAAAATTTACTGTTCCTGCTGTATGCCAGTCACTATTTCAGGCCCTCAGGTCACAAAAGATACAGATGTAGTGACTTTCATGACAGCTACCTTCTTTTAAGGAAAACTGACAAGAAAGCACAGCAAATAATGGGTAGTCATGCAAAGGGAAGTTGGATCATCAAAAATACTTCACTGGGGCCAGGGAGATAGCTCAGTGGTCTAAAGTGCCTGCTTAGGCAAGGTTAGGCAGGGGCAGGGGACCACAGTTCAATCTCCAGCAACACATGCCATGCCAGCCCTGCCCATAGGGTATGCGGAGCCAGCCAAGAAAAAACACTTCACTAAATGTGTAACTTTACGTGAGGATCTGAAGGAAGAATTTGTAGAAACTGGGGCTCATAAGGAGAAGAAGGAAGGAAGCAGCAATTTTGAGGTGTGCGCACACCTAGCCTATTCAGAAAAACAGCAATTGGTCAGTGTGTCTGATGTGACAAGAAAACTGAAAACTAAGAAGTGACAGGAAAATCACACCTAGAACCTTGCAGGCACAGTGAGAAGTGTGGATGTTTCCGTGATTGCAGTGAAGGCTGCTCAGGCCACAAGATCTGGCTGATTGTCCAAGATGACTGTGCTGTCAGTGTGGGCAGAGATGCAGCAGGTCCAGGACAGAAAGTGGGGGCTTGCTAATAATCGTCCATGTAAATTAATTAGTTAACATGATCTGGGCGTTGAAATGACCCCATTCTGGATTGATTTTTCCAATTGGCCAGATGAAAGATAGAAAAGGAGAGTAGAGTCCAGGACATCAGAGCTTGGGCCTAATAAAAGAAAAGAATAAAAAATAAGTAATGCAGGGAGAATATCTGACAGATTCTACTTGGACAGTTTAAAGATGTTAATGGCCATTTAAGCAGAGCTATCTGGTAGGCAGGCAAGTTCCGTGGAGTCCTTATTAAAGAGATAGATTTGAAGTCAATGTGTAGATGATACTTGACTGAATGAAATAAAAACAACTGAAGAAAATGTTTTCAAACTTTCATGGTTTATCATCAGTGGAGCTCTTTTAAAATACCTGTAATTGCTGGGTGTGGTGGGCACGCCTGTTCTTCCAGCACTGGGGAGGCTGAGGCACGAGGATCACTGCAAGTTCAGAACCAACCCAGGCTATGTAGTGAGTTCAAACCCAACAGAAACCACAAAGCAAGGCACTGTCTCAAAACTTAACTGATTTAAGGACCTATAAACATTATCATAGAGTAAAAGGAGAACCTACAGAATGGGAGAAAATATTTGAGTCTTGGATAAAAGCATTTCTTCTCTCATTTAATCTAGTTTTTAAAAATGTTTTCTCTGTCGTACATTCATGTAGTTCTACTCTTGTTCCTGTTCATGTTTCTTTTCTGAGTTTCTAAAACCACTGTTTCTCTGACTGTGTTCTATGAGCAAGTTTCTTAAATGTCTGAGTTTAACTTTTTATCAATTCTAATGATACAGGGGCTGGCCAAATAGATTAGCGGATTAAAGCACCTGCAAACAGGTGTAGGGGCCAGGGGTTCCATCCCAGGGCCTGTTGAACCAATCCCGCCCTTGGGGGTGCACTGAGACTGGGGATGGTGGCACACCCCTGTAATCCCTACTCTTGGGAGGCTGTATACAGGAAAATCACTATGAGTCCAATCTAGTAACGAAATCCTGAATACCCTGAAATACAAAAAAAAAAAAAAAAAAAAAATTCTGAGGATAATGTTCATTATTTTCCTAGATTATTTTCTCTCATAGATGGTCTCCCCTCTCCCTCCTCCTCTTTCTTCAGATAGTCAAACCATCCACTGAGGAAGGAGCCAAGCTTCTGGGAATCAACTTCCAGCTGCATGCTGTGTGCATTTGAAGCCTGTGTAGGGGAGCGAGCCCTGTTCTTGCGTCCACCTTCAAGCAGAGCACCTCCCACACTCATCATTCCTATGATGTCTCCCACCCCACCCTGCACCCTCTGTCAGGAAGGGTAATTTATTCTTCTCCGAGTACACCCAGCTTTTCTTTCCATATCCTCCCAGGGATGCTGCTTCTTTCTGCTATTCCTGACTAACTCACATCTACCCTTGAAGATTTAGCTAAAATAGGACTTTCTCTGTGAAGATCTTACACACCTGGGAATCACTCCTCTAATATTCTTTAAAACTGTGTTAATCCTGGTGGCATAGTATGTGTCACACTTGTGAAGTTTTTGTTTTTGAGCTTTGCTTATAAGTATATATTTCTTTTATTTTAAAGAAAATATAAATTTTCCAAAAAATTATAAATCAGCATGGATATAGTGCCATTCTGGTTTTTTTAAATATACATGCATAGAAACACATCAAATACAACAACATATAGAAAAGATAGTATATTATAGTGAGGTGGGATTTATCCTGGGGATGCAAGACTGGTTTAGCATCAAGAAGCCAAAATAATTCACAGTAACAACAGACTAAAGGTAGAAACTCCTGAGCATCTCATATTCTTACGAAAGCGTTCTAGAAATTCTATCCATTCATGACACTCTCACAAACAAGAAAATAGGGGACATTTACAAAAACCTTGCAACTAACATCATACTAAACTGTGAAGTTTAGTATGCTTTTGCCCCAAGAATGGGAAGCAACAGGGTAACGAGGTCTGCCCACAGCACTCTGCCCAGCATCATGCTGCCATCCTAGCAAACACAAAAAGGTGGAGAACATGAATAAATGCATACGTATTAGAAATAAGAAATAATTTTTTATATGAAGACAACTGAATCCATCTAAAGGTGCTCAATAATATTAGTTACTAGGGAAATGAAAATAAAACTACCATGCTATACAACATGCAAAGTTTTTATTTTTAAAGCTTCTGGCTATTCGACCAATGGCACACTTCACAAGATGGGGATAAATTATTATTCATGCACTCCATCAGATGGCGCATTCTCAGTTGTTGCTCAAGTACTTATTTGGGGACTGGCTCTTCCTCTCTCATCGACTGGGAGGGACACTCCAGTGCCAATCTCAAGCTCTCGCTGGAGACCCCCCTGGGTTGTTCTATTTGTTTCCCGGCAGGCTTCTCAGGCACTTTTATCCAACAGTATTTACACAGTTCTTTCTCCTGACTTCTCTAAGACTTCCAACATGAAATAAATATGAAGCACGAAAAGTGTTCATTTTTTAAGAGAATGGATAGCCCTTCAGAACCATTCTTCTTCACAGTAATGTGCATGTATATTTAAAGCAGTAATTGTGAGAACACTATTGCTTATAATGACAAGCTCAGCAGATATTCTAATACTTGAATTTTTTTTTTTTTTTTTTTTTTTTTTTGGTGGAACCGGGGATTCAACTCAGGCCCTTGCGTTTGCCAGGGAAGCACTTATTCCACTGAGCCATCTCCCTGGCCCCCAATAACTGAAATTTTTGCTTGGACTTTAAAGGCACATAGTTCCCTCTGAAGGTCTGGAGGTATCATATTAGAGAAGAATAAAGCCTTTTACTCTTCTCAAAGAGCATCAAGCAGAAACATCCTCCCCTTTCTGTAGAGACTTAGATGATAAAAATATGATTTTAAAAGGAATCCAAAACTTCAGATTAATCAAGTTAAATCACACTTTAGGAAATAACTGTACTGGTTGAGGAGAATGAAATTATTTTTTTGTTCCTTCAAAGACAGTGGCCATGTCTTTTTGTTAAATGAATGGAAGAAAGGAAAGGCAACCTCAAGCATGTATCTTCACTCCAAAATTAATCTAAACCTCAAGGTTGAAACTTAACACAAGGATCTTTTGTAAAACTCATAACTATTTCAGACACTGGCCATCAGCTATTTTATCGATCTAGGGTGAATGCTTACGGTTTACATTTTTACACTTTAATATCCAGCTGACTTCAATTAACCTCTTTCAGTCTTGCCACCTTAGTCCAAAACACTGTTGAATGGGCTTTTTCAGAAAAGGAACAGTTCTGCCTTTTCCAGTATACTTTGCCTTCCTGCTCATTTTAAGCTATGCAATACCCTTGCTAAAAGAAACTTTGGAGTGAAAGACCGACAGGAAATTCCAAAAGGGCACTTGCTAAGACTCAATAAATAATTAATTTTGCTCCCTCTTGCTGTTAAATTTGCCAGAAATCAAGAGTGAGGCCAAGCCAAAGGGGAGAATGAAGGCAGTCAGGGCTTCCTAAACAATGCGGCTTTCCTTTTGAGGAATCTGCCCATTTCTTCTGTGTCTTCTATTCTGTGAGCATAAAGATTCTCAAAGTAACTATTAATAATCTTCTGAATTTCCACTGGGTCTGTGGTGATTTCATCCTTTTCATTCCTTATCGCTTGTACTTGAATTTTCTTTTGCCTCTTTTTGATGAGGTTGGCAAGAGGCTTATCAACTTTATTTAGTTTTTCAAAGAACCAACTTTTTGATCTGTGGATTCTTTGAACTGTTTTTTTCATCTCAATTGAATTAATTTCTCCTCTAATCTTTATGATTTCTTCCTGTCTTTGCGCTCTGGGTTTTGTTTGCTCTTCTTTTTCTAGTTGTAGGAGGTGCAACATTAAGGTGCTAATTTGTTCCCTTTCTATTTTCCTAATGTGTGAGTTCAAACCTATTATTTTTCCCTCTAAGAACTGCTTTCATCGCATCCCATAAATTCTGGTAAGTTGTACTAGAATTTTCATTGAATTGTAGATATTGTTGAATTTCTTCTGCAACCCATTGATTGCTGAGTAGGGTGTTGTTTAGTTTCCATGAATTTAGTGGGTTTTTCTGGTTTCTTTTGTCATTTTTTCCAATTTCATTGCATTGTGGTCAGATAGTATGCAAGGGATAATTTCTATTTTCTTGCATATACTTAGGTATGACCTCTGGACTAGTATGTGGTCTATTTTGGAAAATGACCCGTGTGCAGCTGAAAAAAATGTATATTCAGCTGTGGTTGGGTGGAACACTCTCTATATGTCCACCAGGTCCATTTGTTCCAAGCTCTGTAAATGGCTATAGTCGACAACTTCTTTGAATAACTCACTATTGTTGTGGAATGCTAGACTGTTTTGGATTGTGTCATCGAGTTCAGGCACCTAAATTACTTGAATGACAATGGAGTGCCCATCTTTGACAGGTGTAGACAAAGGAAGGGATATAGAAAGGAAGAATCATGATGTGTGTGTATGGGCAGTACAGTTGGGATAGATAAAGCCGTGCTTCTACATAATTCTATGAGGCAAGATTTGCACTAATGGTGGTTGGACAGGATATTATGTCGGCTTCTAGTACTATGGACAACCGCTAGGAAAATAACAAGGTAAAAAGTATTAATTATTGAATCTCTGATGTAATTCAGGTATAAAAAATAAGATATGCAAACGGCTACACTCTATTTAATGATAAGAGACATACGGTATAATAATGTCTGTAAGTAGAATATCATGTATGCACCTTACAGGATACCAAAACATTATGAAAACAGTTTGCAATGTATTAATTTATCAAATCCATCTTGTCAAGGTATCCTAAAAATGTCTCATTGATATTTGTACTTCAATAAAACAAAAATAAAAAGAATAAAAAAAAAAAAAAACAATGCGGCTTTCCAGGGACTCCCAGCCCACTCCTGTTAGCAGCAGTCCTCAGCCAATGCCTCCCCGACCCACACTTACCCTGTCACAGTAATCGTACCCCACCACTTCCCACTTCCAATCGTGGGCACCCTTGCTTTTGGTGCCATTCTTCTTTGACATTCAGCACCATCCTTACCTCAGGGGTCTTCCTGGCACAGGACACAGTTTCTGAGGTTGGCTCTAACTTGGTCATGCTAGAATTGAAATTAAATTTTAGGCCAAGCTGTTTAAGTTCTCACACACTCTGGAAATAACAAAAGACCACTCTCCTTGTTCAAACAGCAGGCCTTATTTCATTTTAATTACTTCCAGACGCTTTTATTCAGGGCAACCTTCACTTGTCTTACACACCATTTATTCCCTTCTGCTTCAGTTCACATCCTAAGTATTTAGCTTGGCCAGTGCTCTGTTAACTTTCTAAGCTATCTTTAGTCTATGATACTTTAGATTTGCTTGACGTCTCTTCAGGGGTGGAAAAGAAAAAAAAAACAGTTCTTTTGCA
Source organism: Ctenomys sociabilis (assembly GCA_004027165.1). Taxonomy (NCBI): domain Eukaryota; kingdom Metazoa; phylum Chordata; class Mammalia; order Rodentia; family Ctenomyidae; genus Ctenomys; species Ctenomys sociabilis. The sequence goes on along the minus strand of PVKA01051579.1, from coordinate 773 downwards.
CATGGTGGCATTAAACCTTTTCTTCTCAAACCGATCCTTCATCCTTCAACGCTTGTCTTCAACCTCTCCACACAGCACCTCAATTTCATGGCATGATTTGCACCCAGTACTTCCTCAAGGTGGAAGAGAAAATGCTCATTCACCTGCATGTAGGTTTGAAAGTAACCTTATGTGAATCCCCTAAGTGTAGAAAGACAACAGCCATGAATGCTGAAAATAAAAACAAATACTCTGACAGTCAAAGGTTCAGTGCTATTTTAAAATTTATTAAGGGATAAAACTCAACAACTTCAAGTTATAAAAATACATGAAGATTATTACTTTCACACTGGTCTACATTTAGCATATACTTTTATCATTTAAATTCTTTTAATTTCGATTTATGCATCTTTGTCTTCCTTTGTTGTATATCTTTGAATGGGAGCTCTGAGTAGGTATGTCTGGCTGTTCACATGCATTACCTGGTATTTGAACTGCCTTTATCAAATGGCTTTAGCATGAACTAAGGGGTTGAACTTGCTGTGATCCCTATTCTGCCCATAACACATAAGCAGATGTACACCCCAACTTGAAGTGTAGGGCCCAAATGAATTATAAAAAGTTTAAAATCTCCAAAGAGAGACCCCCCACCGGTTTGTAACTGAGTTGAGTAATCCAAGTTCCTGAAACCATAGGTAGGGCCATAAAACCTCTGGCCCAGTTTGAGCAAACTTCACCTCCGGCCCAAAGACATTCTTGAGGCCTGAGAACATCTTTTTGTGAAATAGGTCACA
>PVKA01051578.1:0-12128 GCA_004027165.1 Ctenomys sociabilis | reverse complement strand
TCTGCTTGTCCAATCCACCAATCATCTCATAAGTCGAGTCTGGCACCTTTTCCACCATCATGAGTGACACCAGAGGGTCTACCTTGTTGGGGAGGATCTTGTGTAGAGTGTAGCTGTCGTTTCTTAGGGCCACCCGGCAATTGGGGGTTACATCATTGATGTCGATATTCTTGTCCACATCTACCACGAACTTGCCCTCGGGGTGCACCTTGACCAATACTTTATTCTTATCCATGGCCCGGACTACTTCACCCACATAGGAGCCCTGTTCCTGCAGCAGCTGTAGCTCTTCCCGCAATAGGCGAACTTTTGCATTTAGCTCATTCCTCTGTGCCTGTAGCCTCCGAAGGTTTTGGCTCTTATCATTCACAATCAGCTGGAGTTCTTCAATCTTGGACAAATAATACTGGCGGAGTCCGCTGCCTGCCTTTCCTTCTTCCAGCTCCATCTGCTCTGGCCTGTCAAGCGCCATACTCCCTCTTCGATGGAGAACGCCGGCATCCGACTGTTCAGAGCCACTGAGAGCCCGCAGGGGATGACGGCTCATGGCTCAAGGCTGCTCCCATTCTGCCACCAGCAGTGAGTCTGGTTCTCTGGGATTCTGAGGAGTACTGTGGGGTTCCCAGGTACTTTTCTGTGGGTTCCATTTATTTGTGAGATTGAGTCCCCCAAGTCAGGCACACAGGACTCCCGGCTTCTTGTGAAGTACATGTGAAAGATACAAATAGGCAGCCAGTGAAACCACGCACAGGAAAGGTATGTAAGGTTCCCAATGCAGGAGCTTCTGTCCTGTGAGGCGGGGTTGGACTGAGTCACCCTCCCTGGACTTGGATGACTCCTCCCTCACGTTCTTGTAAGCTCACATCTGTTTTGGAAGCTCTCTCCAGCCCGCCCTTGCGTGTTGCATTGAACTTCACCACATAGGTATATCAGTGATCGCAGTGTGGGTAGCTGCATACATCGGGACTCGGACAGCAGAACAAAAGGTGTTTCACAAGGGAGGGAAACAGTCAGCAGCACTGTAGGTAAAATATTCACTCTCCCCATAGGAATCCTTATTAAAATATCAGTGCAAGCAGGCTGGTGGCCGGCGCTCAGCTTCCTGAGTCAGGTGGATTTTCACAGTTTCACAACAAAAAAGTCTGTCTGGCTCTGACCAAATGGGACTGACTCACCACTGAAGGAAAATGAAGTTAACCGTTTTCTTTCCAGAGAAGGGGCAGAGTATGCGACACACAGGCCTCCACCTTACAGTGCTCCTCTTTCATCCTTCCAGAGTGCAGGAAATGCAGGTTTGCCTCACCTTCATTACCATGAATTCAGAATTCTTTTTTTTTTTTGTTTTTGCAGAACTGGAGATTGAACTCCTTGTGCTTGCAGAAAAGCACTTATTCCACTGAGCCATCCCCCCTTCCCCATGAGTTAAGAATTTTAGCAAAGCCAAAGCTAGAGGTGCAGCTCAGGGGCAGAACAGTTGTGGACCATGTGAGAAAATAATAACATTAATAATTAAAAGAGAAAACTGCTATCTCTGAAAAAAGTATGTGATAAAATTCAACACTTCCCAATAGTATAATCTCTAGGAAACTAGATAACCCTTCTAAAAGAAAGGGTGGTGTGGAAATAGGTAGAGTAATGCTTTTTTTTTTTTTTTTTAGAGAGGATATTGCTGTGTAGTTCAGACTGGCCTTGAATTTAGAGTCCTGAATCAGCCTCCCTAGTGCTGGGATTAAGAGCAGTCCCTCTACAGTGACATTATTTTCAGAGGAAAAGACAGAACTCAATATATCCAAGACTGAGAGCAATATGAGAGTGCACTTGCTCACCTCTTTTAACTAACATTGTTCTGGAGGTCCAGGTGGAGCTACTTGAAATGTCAAAAGGTATAGCTATTTAAAAACAGGAAGCCAGGAAGGACAGTTTCTGCTTGCTGCTTGCTATTCTAGTACTCAGGAACCTGAGTCAGAAGATTTCCTATGAATTTGAGGTCTCCAGGGGACAGCAGGACATAGTGAGTTCAAGGCCCACCCAAAGAACACAGAGAGACCTGAGAGAGAGAGAGAGAGAGAGAGAGAGAGAGAGAGAGAGAGAGAGAAAGAAAGAAAGACTTTTCATTCAGAAAATCAATGTGACTGTGTATACATTGAAAGCTTAAGAAAATTCTCCCTTCTAGGGCTGAGAAGTGAACGTAGCAAGGTCAGAGAACACCACTGGAGACGGTCCTTCATTGGACTGCAAGCTTCTGTCTGAGGCTCCTGCAGAGACATCCGCTGCCTTTGGTATAAGCTACCTTTTCAAGGGTATATGGATAGCAACAAGTCTCCCTTTAGAGCAAAGAGTAGGCTTATTTGCTAGGAAGCACAGTAGAATTGATATATCCGGGGGCCGGGGAGATAGCTCAGTAGAATAAGCGCTTGCCTGGCAAGAGGCGCAGGGTCCTGAGTTCAATACCTGGTACTGTAAGAAAGAAAGAAAGAAAGAAAGAAAGAAAGAAAGAAAGAAAGAAAGAAAGAAAGAAAGAAAGAAAAAGAAATAATATATCCTTCTGGGTACATGCTCAGGCAGATTCACTGCTTCTGAGAGTAGCATCAGGTTCCTTAAGCTGGGGTCCCCTGTCCTGCAGTGTACCCCACTGTGTTGTGGCACCACTTGGTCCTCTTAATTATGGGCAATGGCTGCAAACCTGCCTCTCTGATGTCCCTGCTTCTGGGAGTCTCTGCTCGGGATCTTATGACTTCTCTGACTGTTAATGAAATGCAATCAGTTGACAGCAAAATCTCAGATCTTTCAGGCTCCTGACACACACAATATATAAGGATGAGGTGACTCAGGGTTGTATTAGGGTTCTTCAGAGAAACAAAACCAATTTGATTCACACCAGGCATTCTCTCATATGGTTATGCAGGCCCAGAAGTCCTGCGGCTTATGGTCTGCAGGCTGGGAGGACAAGAAAGTGGAGGAAATTCAGTCTCAATTCCAAGGCCTGAGAAGCAGGGGGAGCTGAGCGGAACCCTCAGGCCAGGGACCAAGGTCTGAGAATGGGCTGGAGGGCAGGGGCAAGGTGCAGTGTACATGCCAGAGTCAGAAGGGCCCAGAACATGGAGCTTCACTGTCCCAGGGAAGCAGGCAGATTGCACCGCTCAAGGAAATGGAGCTCGTTCCTCCACTCTCTGGCTTCTGTTTATAGCTCAAGGGATTGGAGTTTTCCCACCTCATTGTCGAGGACAGATCTTCGTTATTCAGTCTGCTAATTCGAACATTAATTTCTTCTGGGAATGGGCTCACAAACACACCTGGAAATAACATCTTACCAGCTACCTGGGCAGCCTTTTTCCTAGTTGAGTTGCCATGTCGAATTAACCAAAACCTGCCTTGTAGCAACCCTTACAGAATAAAATGAATGAGTACATTGAAAATAGCAGAAAAATTGCAACATACTTAAGGATGAACGTAACAGGGCTGGCCAGATAGCTAAGGGGACTAAAGTGCCTCCTTACGTAGGAGTAGGTATCAGGGTTTGATTCCTGCCATGGCATGTGAGCCCTGCCTCTAGGGCCCCCTGAGATGGTGACTAAAACTGGACCTGGTGGCGCACACCTATAATGCCAGCATTACCGGGCGTGGTGGCACATGCCTGTAATCCCAGCACTTGGGAGGCTGAGGCAGGAGAATTGTTGTGAGTTTGAGACCAGCTTGAGCTACAAAGTGAGCTTAAGGCCATCCTGAACTGCATAATGAGACCCTGTCTCAAAAAGACATTAAAAAAAAAATAAAAAATACCAGCATTAGGGAGGCTGAAAACAGGAGGGTCCCTCTGACTCTGATCTGTGTAGTGAGTCCCTGTGGACCCTGTACTAATCCATAAAATGTGTACCCAAATATTAATAGCTTAGTTCATGATAGCCACAAAGCAGAAGCAATCCAAATGACCATTGAGGTCAAATTATGACATTTCCATGCATTAGAATACACTTCAGCATTAAACCTGAATGAACTACTAAGGTCACACAGCTGAGCATGATACACTGAATGAACAGAGCTGGTCACCATGCATTTTCAGGATTCCATTTACACAGAGTCCTTAAACTTGCAGAATTAATTCACAGGGCAGTGTTGGAAAAGTTAGCCAAAAAGGAGTGAGGATCTCCAGGACTGATAGGAATATGCTGTACCTTAATTAGGATGTGGGTTATTTGTGTACAATTTTTGAAACTCACATGAAGTACGAGTGATCTATGCGTTCTACTCCATGGACATCACCCCTTGAGCTCTTCCATGAGCAGAGCTACTGTTACCATGTGGGCATCCCGCCTCAGGGATGCTTTCCCTGTACTTGGGTCATAACAATTCAGGGAGTTTCCATTGAAGCCAGAACACTCTCATATGGCATCAGAAACAAGTCTCAATCCCCAACTCACATGCATTCAGCTATCTGATCTTTGACCAAAGGGCCAAAAACCCCCTGGAAGAAATGCAACTTCTTTAATAACGGTGCTCACAAAGCCACCTATCCACATGCAGAAGATTCAATCAAGTCCTATACCTCATACCATGTAGTTTCATGTCTTTAGTAGTAAACCAAAAATGGGTCAGTGATCTCACTGTTAAAACAGAAACACTTAACCAGCTGAAGAGCGAAAGGGGTAAAACTCTTAAACACTGAGGCAAAACTTTCCGAATGGCAAAAGAGTTTGCCAGCTACCATCAGAGGACTGACATCTGCCCTACACAAAGAACTAAAAAAGAGGAGGGTTCTGAAATTAAAAGACTAATTAAAAATGGGTAACTGAAATGATTAAACTATTTTCAGAAGGAGAAATGTGAATGGCCAATAAATACATAGAAGCAATTAAGTCACTGAAAGCCCATCTTACGCCAGAAGAATGGCTCTCTTTGAGAAATCAAGTAACAACCAAGGCGGGTGAGGCTGTAGAGAAAAAGAAACAACTGTACATTGTCAGTGGGAATGGAAACTAGTACAGCCATTGCAGAAATCAGTACGGAAATTGCTCAAAACTTAAAAAATAGAAATTCCACTCCACCAACCAGCCCCCTCAAGGTATGCAAACCAGATGTTGTTCTGCTGGGTATTTTTCTAAAAGAACAGAAGATATCATACTACAGTGTTATATGTGAACCCAGGTTTATAGCAGCTCAGTTTGTCATAGCTAAATCATTAAAACAACATAATATCCATCATGTGAAGAATGAATAAAAAAGGCATGATATTTTTATATAAAATAGTGTATTTCTCAGCTAAAAAAAAAAAAAAAGCTTGGAGATGGGGTGATGGCTCAGTGGAATAAGTGCTTCCCTGGCAAGCATAAGGGCCTGAATTCAATCCCTGGTTCTGAAAAAAAAAAAAAAAAAAAAAAAAAAGATAAGCTTGGGGCTTTTATAAGCAAATGAATGCAATTAGATGCTCTATTCATATGTGTAATAAATCAAGCCCACATGTGTAAATATTGAATTGCCTCCCTAGTGCCAGAGCCTGAAAGTATAACTAAAATCTGAAAGGTAACATAGATCCAGCAAGACAGAAAGAAGCTGGGCTGAGGAGATAGCTCAGTAGAATGAGCGCTGTCCTGGAAAGCTCAGGGTCCTGAGTTTAATCGCTGGTACCATAAAAAACAAAACAAAACAAAACAAAAATCAGAAAGAAGCTAAACATAAAGAGTAAATAATGAAGATGAAGGAATGGAGAAAAGAGAGGGAAAAAGAAGGGGGAAGAATCATGTAAGTATACATATAGGGTAATGGAAATGATTGGATTACTCATTCTATTTCACTTTTGAAAGTAGCAGTTGATGTTGAAAGTTTTTACTTGGCCTAACTCTACGTGCTAATATCTGTAATCCTAGCTACACTGAGGACAGCAATGTGCAATACAACAACTGTGATTGAGTCCCTTTGATTTTTTTCTTTTAAATATGTGTCGTCTCTAATATCTTGTCTATTATTATTCTTTCTTTAAAATGAATTTAAAAGATAAAAAGTAGAAATGGCAAGGAGAAATGTTAAGGTTTATTGAAAGGAAGAGTTAATGTTTAACTGCTTGTATAACCCTGCCTACCTATATCTGGTTAATCTCAACAAATTTGGTGATAACAATGTGTAATGTAACAAGCACTGTTGTCTTCTAGTCTTGCTTTGAAAGACTATACCATTTGGACTGTTTCATGTGGCTGTGTTCTTGCTTTGTTTTTGACTATGTTCTTGTATGTTTTTGATTTTTCATCCTTAAAATAAAAAAAAAAAAAGCTAACCAAAAATTGTTCCTGGCTGCTACGGTGTACTTTTCTCTATTCTTTCCTTTAGTCTACCCCATTTCCTTATTGTGCATAGAGTTAAGTGTATGCACAAGCACATTGCTTTTTGCTTTTTGTTGCTTTTCCTTCTAAACAGCCAGCAATATGTTTGGATCAATAACTACTGCTTCTATGAAAGAGATCGGATCAATAACTACTGTTTCTATGAAAAGAATCCCCTTTCTCCATTAGTGGCAGGCCCCTCAGCTATTATCTTTATGTTCCAGTCAAGTATTTTATCCTCTCTGTTTTAATAGAAAAGACAGCAACACAGAATTCCTTGAATACCTTGTTTGATTGGAAAATTTTAATGTTTTTCAGACACCATTATAAAATGAAGGACAATTTTCTCACATTTCTGACACAGCTTTCACATGGAGAACAGTCTGTCCTGAAGTAGGATTAAATCAGGCTTTAAAAAACAAGAAAACCAAATAGATTTCCCTTTAAGTCAAATACCTTGTTGCTTAAACAGACTTCCTGTTTAACATGAAAATAATGTGTCAAAGATCAAAATATGAAAACAGAAACACTGAATCTGCCGGAAGCTGTAACAGGTAAACTCTTCAATACATTGGCATAGGCAAAGGCTGTGCAAGAAATAACGCCCACAAGCAACAGACGGCATCACGGCAAGCTGCAGAGCCCACGCACAGCGACACACACAACACCAGAGGGAAAGGACGACCTGCACGTGGGGCAAGCGCGAGCCAGCTATCGTCAGAGGACTCACATGTAGACTACACAAAGAACTCAAAAAATATCAGACTTCCAAACATAATGGATACAGTTAGAAATGGGCCAGAGAAATGAATCAACAGTTCTCAGAATCCCTTGATATACTCCTAGCTGTGAATATTTTTAAAGCTAACCAAAAGATTATCATTAAGTAATAGAGAAAGTGAACCAGGGCCTGTAGGAGAGAGGCTGGCCACAAATCCAAGCACCTAGCCAGAGCCACTAGTTGGTACTGAAAGATATTTAGCATCTGACAGAAAAACTTTGAGAGAGGGCAATGTGCCAACACCACAGTCAAGCCTGATTACTGAATTTGAGTTTAGATTCAACAACTCAGGGGTTAACATCTTCTATCGTAACAATAACAGCGCTTTCAGTGACGCAACTCCTTACGGAAAGCTTCAAGTTAGCACTGGTGAGATCTGCGCAGGTCCTGGGCCCTCTGCTGCGGTGCTGCGCTGATGGCCCCGCAGCCCTTGGCTCCTGCTTCATTCAGTTCAAAGGAGCACACGCAGCACGCAGGGCATCTGCTAGTCTGCTTCTGTACCAGATTGGATACAGATTATATAACTAACATAATTCGATACAAAAGTTTAGATCAGCGTCTCCCAACCAGAAGATCAGAGTAAAAATGCAATCCTGAGTGCTTTCACAGTCTTAAAATTAAGGGGCTGAGAATTGCAGTTTAATGAGCTTTCAGATCTCTCAGATGCGCTGTCCCTCGTCACCCCTTCCCACTCTTGCTTTTTATCTTCAAGTGTTGCGCACATGGCACAGCATCGCTCCACACAGAGCTTCCTTGGATTTCAACATCTGAGTTGCCACATTCTGAAAATCTTAGTGCAAGCAGGCAAGATTAAGCTCAAATTACCTTTGTGTAGACAAGAAAACACAGGGCGTTCGCCACCTTGTGGATCTGTGCTGTAACTATAATGCCAGAAAATGCCTTCTAGATTCCCTGATGGATTCTAGGATTGTCTACAAAAGCTACAGAAGGTTCTAAGTAAAGTTTTAGGTATGGGGGGAAAAAAAACTTCCGTCTGTCCACTTTCAAGGCCTAGGGTGGCCTGGCTTCTGTGACAGCAGTGGGGGCGCTCTATGTGGCCACTGCAGCCCACGTGCAAGTGGCTCCCCACCACTTGCCTGTAAGACAGTGGTAGTCACAGTTCTGCAGGGTGCGGAGCCCCTGTGCTCCCGGAGGAAAGGGCTTTGTGGAGAAACTCACACCACGAATGTGATTTGAACAGCTAGAAACAATAGGGATGGAAACACAGATGCCAGACATCAGAGATCGGAACTTCATGTCACTCTGAAACTGAGAGTTGAAAATCCCTAATCCTGATGTGAAGACAGCAGGATGTGGGGCCTTTGAGAGGTGACCGAGTCCTGAAGAAAGGATGCCACTCGTCCAGCCTTCCAGCAAGTCGCAGTAACAATGTGGCCCCAACCAGGCACCCAGTCTAACTCGGGTTTGATCCTGCACTCTCCAGCCTCCACGATCATGAATGGTAAAACACTGGGTTTGGGGGGTATTGTGAGAGAATACTAAAGAGACTAAGACACCAAGTTTCTCTTTAAAGATTTCTTTTAAAAGCCTCTTAGAAAGGCAATACTGGAAAACTGTCCGGTATTTGGGAATAGGAATAGCCACAGCTGTACCCCAAACCTGCCACTGAGCACCTGGGACAAAGGTAGATGTGCTCTAGCGAGGTGCAGAGATGCTGCGCCCCATGGTCAGCAAGTGCTGCACTGGGTGGCGGTCACCTCTGTGCTGTCCAGCTCTCCATGGGGGCTTCACAACGCACCTGTTTCTAAAATGGATAAGGCAAGACAAACTGTACTGTTCCCAAGGTGATTACAAACAATAAAAAGAGACCTGAAATTTAAGAGAATACAGCATTTATTAGACAATGAATAAAAAATAAAACCACTTAAAAGAGACCCCAAGAGTTCCCACATTCCTTCTGGTGGCTCAGCTCCCTAGTGGAACCCCAATAAAAGCATCATAAACACCATGACTAGTAAAGGTTGAAAGAATGCAATGCTCCCAAACATGACAGCTGCTGGGGTGACAGAGGTTGATGACCATGTCACTTGCATCATTCCCAGCGGAGTCCACTTGATCTATCTCTGGTATCACATACTACGTTCTCCGTCAAGCATGGCTTCTGCTGTGCTATGACCTGACCAAGCCGCTGCATACCTGCAGGGTCCAAATGGAGAAAGAGAAAGAATAACTTAATGGGATTGCAAATGGGGCCAACAAGCCAGGTCACCCTAGACCACCAGTCTCTTGTCCAGGGGTGCTGAACTTCAGCCTACCCTTCTTTTGGATAAGACTCCAACCTGGAACTAAGCTGAACTTTGGAATCTTATATTGTCAGCCTACCAGGCCTCTCCATATCCTCTGCCTAATGCTAAACCTGCTTCTTGTGCTTCTTAACCCCTCAGTCTGTTTACAACACTAGACCCACAGGTATCTGTGCTGATCCAACCTCCATGAGAATGAATGACTCACTGTTGGATCCCATGAGATGCAATACTGTGTGGCAGTCATAGGATGCAAAAATACTTTCAAAGTCATGTTCTCCATAACTTCCAGAATGTATGATGTAGCTGTGTCCCAAGCTACAGGGACAGTCCAATGAGACCAAAGTCCCACCTCTTCCCACTTACTCCTGGGTCCACTGACTTGTTCAGTGACAGGCACAGAACAGATACCCAGAAGACAGAATGAACTGGACATGCCCGTGGCACCAATTACTTCATCCTTACAAAACAATTGAAATAGATACATATGCCTAAAAGGGCTGAAGCTAGAGGCTGCTAAATGCAAAATATATTTTAGGGGAACAGGAGCATTTAAAGATTGATGTAGAAGTGAGTTGATGGGTATCTTTATAGGATGCCATACTACTAGGTCAGCACCACATACCCAGCTTTAGTTTGTCTGGCTTTTCTGCAAAGGACAGGTGAAACCAGCCAGGCTTCTTAAGCATGTAGGATTGGCCTCGAGACAAGATCAGCTTGTGATCCAGGAAGCTCCAGTAGAGGATATACTCTCCTTCAAATCTACATGGTTGCAGGAACTAGAAAGGGAGAGGAACAGAGCTGAGCCCACGTCTCCATGCACAGCTCAGCCTGGGAGCACCAGTCCTCATCCCAGAGCTCACATTTTTCAAGTTGATCCAGATGTAAAGGCCAGAGCTGCAATTATGAAAGATGATGTTATGGTTGTGCTGCTCCTCTAATTCATGCAGCTTCTCCATGACGTACGCATGAGCTGTTGCAAGCCTTGAGCGAATTGTGGGCAGGTACATTTTATCAATCCAGTCTGGACAAGTAGAACAGAGTGTGGTCAATAGCAACAGCACCATCAATCCCCTCTATGGAATACACTGCCTGAAGGATATAAACTTGAAAGTAACTTTCTCTCTGGATCACTGAAAGCCTCATCTTCTCCAGAGCTACACATAAGAGCTGGATGTGCATACATATCTATTTCAATTGTTTTGTTTTGTAAAGATGAAGCAATTGGTGAGACAGGTATGTCCAGTTTGTTCCATCAATTGTGGGCCTATCATTGGAGAAGTCATTGGACCCAAGAGTAAGAGACTTTCCAGATGGCTACTTCCCAGTCTTCCTCCTTGCACTTCATGCCAGCTCCTACCTAGGACAAAATATGACTTAAATGGGTGTTGTACCATGCACATCCAACATACCCATATTCAGAAAATGAGACCAAGCTGTGTAAAACCAGCCCAGATGTTTCTCTGTAATCTGTGCCTGAGGTAATCTGGGTTCCGGGGAAGGAAAATAGTCATTCCTGTAAAGATTCATTGTTGAAGTCCTCACCTGCAGGTCTTCAGAGGATAACTGACTACATCTATCCCAGGAAGACCAGAAGGTGCCGGGGATCAAGAAGGAAAGTCCAAGACAGGGATGAGGGTTAGGACCCAAGAAAGAAGGGGAAAAGGTATTTATGTATATATTCAGGATTGCTTGCATCATCGTGCCATAACTTCTGGTCTATAGAAAAAAGCAATTAGTGCTTATGTTTCATCAGATCTGCATGCTCATATCTGATGAACTAAACAAGTAATTTGAAGACAGTATTATGTAAAAGAACCAATGTGCATCTTCCCTTTAGGATGGCACCTTCATCTTCTTCCCATGCCTACTGCTCTACAAGTTGCATCCAGCCATGCTGCCATGGTTACGGCTGACACAGCCAAGGTGTCTCACCATCCTGAGATCACACTCTGAACCCCAGATCACCCACGCATTATCCATTGCCATGGTGCTACCCTAAGATCCAGTGAGTACCTCTGTCCCGGAGCAAGTGGCACAGGCGGTACTGGGTGATGCCAGAGATGCTGTGCAAGGAGCTAAGGGACAGTACTGCAAGGGCTACATCTTCATGGGGGGTATAGAGAGCACCAAAGCCCAAGTCCAAATCCTAGAGGAAGAGGGGTGGAAGGACAAACATCTGAATTATTTGTCGTGTCTTCCTGATCCCCCTTCCTCCCAGTCCCAAGGGTTGGCAGCTGGGGCTCACCTTACTGATATTCCAGATCACATAGGTCTTTTGTGGGGCAGGAAACCTGCAGAAGAAAGGGAAAAAATAAAGTTCACAGGAGTATTTGAAACTTCAGGTCAATGAGGAGAAAGTGTGAGAGTAGGCTTGCATCTGTCCTAGACAATGGGGCATACGTTCAAGAACCACTACCTATTTGCATTTCACGAATGGCCAGCGATGTGGAGCATTTTTTCATATATTTATTCTCTTCTTTCCTCTGAGAAGTGTGTATTCATCTCAGATGCCCATTTCTGAATTGGGTCTTTAAATTTGAGGGCCCTGTTATATCTTAGTTCTTTATATATCTAGACAGTAGTCCTCTGTCTGATTGCTTATTAGTTAGGATTTTTTCAAAGTTTGTGGGTTGTCTTTTCACTCTGTTGACAATTTCTTTTGACATGCAGAAGCTCCTTAAGAAGAGTTGATCCCAGTTGTTGATTCTTTCAAGAGCTTCCCGTGCGAATATATGTTTGTTCATGAACTCTTTACCTACCCCTATGTCT
>PVKA01051576.1:0-12130 GCA_004027165.1 Ctenomys sociabilis | reverse complement strand
GTGTGTGTGTGTGTGTGCGCGCCAGGGATCAAACTGGGGTGCCATTCTATAGCAGGGTTTGCTTGCTTTTAGGGGTATCCTTTCCCATGACCCCCTCATCCTGGAAGACTGTGGCCCATACATCTGGTTTGCACAATAAAGACAGGCACTTATGTCACTGAGCTATCCTGCCAGCAGTAAGATTTTATTGAGAGGGGGAGAAAAAGCTTCTGTATGAGAAGAGCAGAAGGGGGCCTAGAAAGTGGGTTGCCCACCAACTACACTTCTCAAGGGTGTTTATTTTATCGAGCAAACTTATGAGATGAGGTGGACTTAAGGTAGGACAGAACTGTAACCAAGCCATAAGAGTACAAGTATAGCTCCTTGGGTAATATTGATTAAGTGGAAATCATATGGGGAAATAAGTCACATAGCAGGCACCCATGGGACATGAGATGGATAAGGACTTTCCTGGAAGGAATGGTTTAAGGAGGTTTGGTCCTTCACCCTGAAGTGATTGATACCTGTAGACTATCAATCACTGCTTTTTCATCCCTGGGGGACAGGTACATGGATGAGTAGCTCTTTCTTTTTTTTTAAGCCTGGTGTTCAGTGAATGCCTGGGTCTTCATCCACAATTGTCTTCTGTGTTGACCTCTGGAGGGCCCTTCCCTGTCTGACTGCCTCCAAGATTTCTCCCATGTTAGCTGTCTCTAATATTCCCCTCTGAAGAAGTACCATTAACTGCCATGAGGGTTGAAGGGCTTGGCCTGTGTCAGAAGCAACTGAAGCTGGAGATTGATCATGTGTGAGAGGGCAGGATTATAGCTGGGATTACAGGTGTGCGCCACCATGCCCAGTCCCAATTGCCATCTTATTGCCTAAAGCAGTCAAAACTACCTCAGTCTAGAGAAAAACATCCTGCCTGAACCTTGTGGGCTTTTAGTCACTAGGCAGCCTTGTATCTAAGCACCCCCACTGTTGTTGGGGGAGGTCCTTTGCCAATCAGGCTTGGTCTGCCACTTGACCATAGCTGACTTTTTTTATATTTATTTTTTATTTTAGGACAGAATCTACAGGGTCTCACTGTGTAGGTCCAACTCGTAGTTGGAGTATCCCAAGAGCTGGGATTACAGGTGTGCGCCACTATGCCCAGTCTCAATTGCCATCTCAGTGCACCCCGGGACCAAACCCTGGCCATTGCATCTACCCAAGCAGGCACTTTAATCTGCTGAGCTATTGTCCGGCCCCATCTCAGCTTTATTTTGTGAATCCTCTTGTCATCTCCTCCCAGGGACCAGCGAGAGACCAAAGATCCCTTCTGACCTGTCTTGCTTTCAAAAATGGGGCTATCTGGATTTGTGTTGAGGGTGTGATTAATTGTGGAGCAGCCTGAGTGACCATGGGTGCCTATTTTTATCTGTCTAAGGGTATATGTGTGTGTATGTGTTTGAGGAGTCCTGCACGCCAGGGTGGCATGTCAGGTTCAGCTAACTACTGGGGGTTGGAAGGGGACACACCTCTGTGTGGGTGCAGGCAGTGGTTGTGTGTGTCAGGCTGGCTGGCTGACTCGGGTAAAAGATTATACAGGTCGAACATCTTTCTGGGGGCTGCTGTATGTGAGCCATCTGGGGGCCTCTCATTGGTGGGTCTGTGGAGTGGGCTTTGGCAACGCTTGGCCCTTGCACTTGTCAGGCAAGCGCTTATTCTACTGAGCCATCTCCCCAGCCCTGGCGACCTTCTCTTGCAAGAGTGTACATAGAGATCTGAGGATGAGAGGGATGGGTTCTTCTTACCCACTGGCTGTCCCCATACCCACTCCTGCAGGATATGCTGGAATTCCCAGCCCAGGAACTTCGCAAGTACTTCAAGATGGGGGACCATGTGAAGGTGATTGCTGGCCGATTCGAGGGTGACACAGGCCTCATTGTTCGAGTGGAGGAGAACTTTGTCATACTCTTCTCGGACCTCACCATGCACGAGGTAGGGGTGTGGAAGGATATGGCAGTGGGGACCTCAGTGGACAGGCCAACCAGCTACCTCACCTTTCACATTATCCTGCCAGCTGAAGGTGCTTCCCCGAGACCTACAGCTCTGCTCAGAGACAGCATCAGGTGTGGATGTTGGTGGCCAGCATGAATGGGGTGAGCTGGTACAGCTGGACCCCCGGACTGTGGGTGTCATCGTGCGACTGGAGCGGGAGACCTTCCAGGTGTGTACGCCGCTCTGTAGCGGGGTTTGCTTGCTTTCAGGGGCTTTCTCTTCCATGATCGTGTCATCCTGGAAGACTCCAGCCCACATACCTGGCTTGCTCAATCAAGGCCAGCTGTGTGGTATTGGGCAGGGGCAGGTCAATGTCTCAACTCTGTTCTTTCTATACTGTGAGACCTGACCTAGTGACTCGTCCTCTGTGAACCTGCTTTCCCCACTATGGATGTTAGTAATATATACTTATGGGGGAAGTAAGTGGGACATGGTGGCACTTGCCTATAATCCCAGATCTTGGGAGTTTGAGGCATGAGGATTGCAGGAAACACCAGCCAGCAAAAATGGTGTGGTTCAGTGTAGGTGAAGTCTGTGTGAAGAACTCAGCCTGGTATCTAGGGACAGCCAAATAGCTGTTCTGGTCATGTCAATCCCACTTCCCAGAGAACTTTGTTTCTCAGGTCCCTTCTGCACAGTTAGAGGGGAATCTCCTCCCAACGCTGTAGGATGTTGCTGGGTGACATAGTGCCTTGAGGGCGCTGCTCTGACTTTGCCTGCCCTGCCTGCACCTGTGACATCCCACAGAGCTTGGGACAGCTTTGTGCAAGGCAGGCTTTTCCCACCTAGCAGAAGCCTGATTCCACAGCACCCCTTCCCCTCCCTTCTACCCTCTGAGCGTCCCCTCTCCCAAAGGTACTGAACATGTATGGGAAGGTGGTGACTGTCAGACACCAGGCTGTGACTCAGAAAAAGGACAACCGCTTTGCTGTAGCCTTGGACTCTGAGCAAAACAACATCCATGTCAAAGACATTGTCAAAGTGATTGATGGCCCCCACTCGGTGAGTCTGCCTCCTACCCTCCAGCAGAATCTGCTGGAATTGGGAGCTGTAGCCCAGAGTGACGTCTCTCTCTTTCCTGCCTAGGACCGGGAGGGTGAGATCCGCCATATCTACCGGAACTTTGCCTTCCTGCACTGCAAGAAGCTGGTGGAGAACGGAGGCATGTTTGTCTGCAAGACCCGGCATCTGGTGCTGGCTGGGGGGTTGAAGGTGAGGGTCTCCTGGGCACTTGGTTGGACTCCAGCCTCCGCTGGTTCTAGAAGTGACTAGATTGGGCCATGGGGCTTAGGAGAATGGGCCATTCTGATCAACTTACTGGTGGAATGAGAAAAAGGTTTAGTGGCATTTTGAGCTGCTCCCGTATCATGCATTGGTGTGATCTCACTGAGCACTTCTTGGGCATAAAGTCCTGAAGACCCCACAGTGAATGAGACAGTCTGCACCCCAGAGTAGGCGCTCTGGGGGAGCAGGTCAGTGGGTGCACACACTTGACGGTGAGGTGACAACAGCTCTGAACGGAAAGACGACAGAGTGGTGATGGAACATCAGGTAAAGAAGGGGACATTTGAGCAAAGAGCTCGATGAAGAGCCATGTAACTTGGGGAACAGCAAGTATGGAGGCACTGAAGTGAGACTTGAAGGAAAGTTAGGAACAGAAAGAATCTAATCTGGGTACTTGGGGTTGGGAGTTGACTACAGTGTCTTACAGATAAGATTTGCCATGCTTGTAGTTTTTTTTTTTTTCAATTGAACTCAGGCCCTTGTGCTTGCCGGGGAAGCGCTTATTCCACTGAGCTATCTCCCTGGCCCACTTGTAGTTTTTGTGTCACTAGGGACTTAGATCCTTGACTAGCCACATCTCATTCCCACATGTTGACCAAGGGATGCCCAGACCTCTCAGTCTACAGCCCCACAATGGCAGCAGGGGCAGTTTCCTCAAAGGGAAATGGGAACATTGTGACCAGGAAAAGGGATGGGTCCCAGGCAAGTTCAAGTGGGACCTGTGCAGTGTGGGAGTGGTCAGAATGGCTGGAGGCTTCTTATCCAGACCCCATCACCCTCATTTCCTGCTTGGCAGTTCACCTGTTGTCCTTCTTCTAGCCCCGTGATGTGACCAACTTTACTGTTGGTGGCTTTGCCCCCATGAGCCCCCGGATCAGCAGCCCCATGCATCCCAGTGGTGGAGGTGAGGGGACCAGAGGCCAAGGGTGTGTGTGGGGATGGTATAGCTCATCTGGGGGCTTGTGGCCTGTGGGAGAACAGCTGCACCACAACAGCCCAGGTGGGATGGAAGAGCCCAGGGTCGGGGTGGACAGAGCAGCTCCTGACTGACCTAGCTTTGGGGGAACTAAGGGAGGGGGTTTGAAGGCGTCTTGGTTGTGGCCACAGCATAAGCAGGGAGAACCTAGTCTTGCAGGGACTGATGACATTCTCTTCCCTCCCCAGGACAGCATGGTGGCTTTGGTAGCCCTGGTGGCAGTGGTGGTGGCATGAGTAGGGGTCGAGGACGGAGAGACAATGAGCTCATCGGCCAGACTGTGCGCATCTCCCAAGGCCCTTACAAAGGTGACCTGCAAGGATGCGTGGAGGCTGGGAGGGCAAAGAAGGGCAGTGGCCAAGCCTCACCTATGTTTTCCATCAGGTTACATCGGTGTGGTGAAGGATGCCACAGAGTCTACAGCCCGTGTGGAGCTGCACTCCACCTGCCAGACCATCTCTGTGGACCGCCAGCGGCTCACCACAGTGTATGGGCTGGGCTGAGGTGGGCTAGGTGGGGGACTCGTGGTGAGCAGTCCCCACCCACTACGTTTGTTCTCGGTCCACAGCGGCTCACGGCGACCAGGTGGCATGACCTCAAACTATGGTCGGACGCCCATGTATGGCTCCCAGACACCCATGTATGGCTCTGGCTCCCGTACCCCCATGTATGGCTCTCAGACACCTCTACAGGACGGTGAGCACCCCAGAGAGACAGGGAAGGAATTTGGTGGGGAGATCCATAATTATAGGACAGAGCATCCAACAAGCTCATCTCCTCACTGCAGGCAGCCGCACCCCACATTATGGCTCACAGACGCCCCTGCATGACGGCAGCCGCACCCCTGCCCAGAGTGGCGCATGGGACCCCAACAACCCCAACACACCGTCTCGGTGAGGGCTAGGTCCAGCATGGGGTATGTCGGGGCATGAGGGCATGTCAGGTCCCTCAGCAGGAGTTGGGAGGATAGAGGCAGACTGCCCAGGTGTGTGGCCTTGACCCTGTATGTCACTGTCTCAGCCACGGAAAGATAAGAGTGTCAGAGCGCTTCCAGGTAAGTTACAGTGAGACTGCCCAGTGTGGATGCCATTCCTAATCGACTTCTATTCCGACAGGGCTGAAGAAGAATATGAGTATGCCTTTGATGATGAGCCTACCCCATCTCCCCAGGCCTATGGGGGAACCCCCAATCCCCAAACACCTGGCTACCCAGACCCTTCATCTCCCCAAGTCAACCCACAGTATAACCCCCAGACACCAGGAACACCTGCCATGTGAGTTCCCTGGATACCCCATCAACTCAGCCACCTGCCCCCCTAGTCCCATGCTGTGTGTACATAGTCCTGTCTGTCTGCAGGTACAACACAGACCAGTTCTCACCCTATGCGGCCCCATCTCCACAAGGCTCCTACCAGCCCAGCCCCAGCCCCCAGAGCTACCACCAGGTGGCGCCCAGCCCAGCTGGCTACCAAAACACCCACTCTCCAGCCAGCTACCACCCCACGCCCTCACCCATGGCCTACCAGGTACGGGAGCTCCTGAGGGCTGAGGGTGTGAGCAGTGGGATGCCTCGGACTTGCAGGGATAGCCAGGCCAATGACTGCTCCAGCCTGTCCCAGTAGTGACAGCTGACCTCCTTTGCCCTGCAGGCAAGTCCCAGCCCGAGCCCTGTAGGCTATAGTCCAATGACACCTGGAGCCCCCTCCCCTGGTGGCTACAACC
The DNA here is from genome assembly GCA_004027165.1 of Ctenomys sociabilis. Classification (NCBI taxonomy): domain Eukaryota; kingdom Metazoa; phylum Chordata; class Mammalia; order Rodentia; family Ctenomyidae; genus Ctenomys; species Ctenomys sociabilis. The sequence continues at coordinate 6,126 of PVKA01051576.1, read as the reverse complement.
CCCACACACCAGGCTCTGGGATTGAGCAGAACTCTAGCGACTGGGTAACCACTGACATCCAGGTGAAGGTGCGGGATACCTACCTGGATACACAGGTGGTGGGGCAGACCGGCATCATCCGCAGTGTCACGGTACGTGTGCCTAGGGTGTGGGCTGGCACCCTCTCTCTGCGTTCCCCTATCTGTGGTTGCTGTTTCCTTTGTAACTGTCTGCTCAGATGTTTTAGTACCATCCATAGGTGGACAGACAAATGGAAAGGTTGGATGTGGTACAACAGGGCACTCAAAGCTGAGACTTGTGGGCTGGAGCTGTGGTGCACTCAAGACTAGTTCTTTTTGTTACAGTCCTTAAAGAGGTGCTGAGTGCCCTCTGAGCCAGGCTTGGGCTTGGTGTCAGGCGCTCATTACCCTGTGCTCCCTAACTCTAGAGGCCTCCAGACGCCCCATGTTCAGGGTCAGGCATATATGCTTCTCTGTCTCCTTTACTCTGCATCTAGTTAGGCCTTATGTAACCTCGGGACAGCCCCCAGGCTGGTTCTGGCCCATGTCTTTCAGGTCTGTGTAACTCTGTGCTGTATACTTACTTCCTGTAAGCGTGGAAGTTTAGCATGGTATGAAGCTTTGATTGCAGTGTGTGAATTTGGGGCTGGGAGTGTAGGTTTTGGGGCTTTGTATGTAGGAGGCTTTAAAAAAAGAAAAAAGAAAAAAAAGAAAAGCCTGTATTTCTCAGGAGCCCCAGTTCCTACATGAAGGCTCAGTTCCTTTTTGACCATATATACTGATTCAAACACCGAGCCTGAGGCAGCTCCAGCACTTGTCCTTACTCACCATCCACTGGGGAACATAAACATGGCTCTAGACAATGATAGCTGGGGTGAGGCCTCCACAGAGGGCAAGGGAACTAAGTCTAGTGCTTGGCTAGGGACTATGAGGCTATCCCTGAGACAGGTCCAGGGGAGGAGTGGGAGGAAAGTAGCCAAGGCCACTTGGGGACATGAGGAAGTAGCTGAAGTAGTCCTACGTGAGTCTCATTCTGGTTGGTTGGTTCATTTTTTTGGAGATGGGTTTTGCTATATATTCAGGTTGGTCCTAAACCCATAATGCCTGGAGTGAACCTCATTTTAATTTTTTACACACACACACTCCCTCCTTCTCTCCCTCACTCCCTTTCCACCCCCTGTACCACAGGGCTAAGCCTTGTAGCCAGGAGCAGCTGTGAGGGGATTCAGTTTTCAGAATGAGCCCTGATCTTGTGACCCTTGAGGGGTGAGCCTCAGCTCTGTATGGGAACAGGACAGGCTGACCACTCTTCCCCATCTGCAGGGAGGCATGTGTTCTGTGTACTTGAAGGACAGCGAAAAGGTGGTCAGCATTTCCAGTGAGCACCTAGAACCTATTACCCCCACCAAGAACAACAAGGTAGGGACTGGCACAGAGGTGGACATGGGGGTCATGCTCCTGCTGTGGACACTAACTTCGGTGTGTGGCCCTCAGGTGAAGGTGATCCTGGGAGAGGATCGGGAGGCCACAGGAGTCCTGCTGAGCATTGACGGTGAGGATGGCATTGTCCGCATGGACCTTGATGAACAGCTCAAGATCCTCAACCTTCGCTTCCTGGGGAAGCTCCTGGAGGCCTGAGGCAGTAGTGCGTGGTGAACTTCAGCACATAACCTGGCAGATGAGAGCAGCCCTCCTTCCTTCCCTGGCCCTTGACCCTGACAAAATCCTGGTCTGGAGCAGGGCTAGACTGATCATCCATTTTTCCTTTACGGATGTGCATCTTCTTTCCTGTTGCTCATAGGAATCAAGAGTAGAATCTTGGGAAGGCACCTCCCCCCTTAATACCCTCCATCCCCAGCTTGCTTTTATGTTATGCTCTTTCAATAAAAAGCTATTTGGGCAAATGTGTGTGTGTGTGTGTGTGTGTGTGTGTGTGTGTGTGTTTAAGGTATGTAGATCTTATTTGGTAGTGGAATTATTCGTATAACTTGTGCTTCCTTTTCTGGTGGTTTGGAGCAAATAACTGGCTTTTACCTAAATGTCAGTTCCCTCATCTAGGAAATAATGACAGTGTCTACCCCAGAGGGCCCTTGAGAAGGATATATAGTTTATATATCTATGTGTATATAATTTTTTCAAAAGACAATCTTATATAGTTCAGGCTACACTTGAATTCACTGTGTAGCCCAGGTTGGCCCTAAACTTGCAGTGACCCTCCTGCCTCAGCTTGCCATATGCTAGGATTCCAGGCATATGCTACCATGTCAGGCCTTTTTTTTTTTTTTTCTTTTTGAGAGGGATGTATGAGAGAAAGCATTGAAAACGTGACTGAAACAGCTTGCCACGTGACAGATAAACCACTCATTCATGAGTTATGCTAGGTGAAAAATATTGTCCACCATGAAACCTAAATTCTACCTGTCATGTGGATGCTGTGCCTATTGAAGGTTATTTACCTTCAGTCCTGATAGCAGTGACACCATAATTGTCATAGCTTGATTGCTAACTTCAACAGTGAGACTATACAGATCAGGCCCATAGTGATCCTCTAGTTTTCAGCCTCCCAAGTGCTGGGATTACAGGTGTGGGCCACCATGCCTAGCCCAGTCTCAGCAGTCTCAGTGTGCCCTGGGGGCGGAGCCCACACAGCAAGCCTGGGATCAAACCATGGTCTGAGATCAAACCCTTGTAAGCAGGCACTTTAGTATAGAGAATGTACTTTTAATTTTTTTCTCATCTGATATTCATGTGTATTTATTTATTTATTTTGTCTTTTTGAGACAAAATAGGGTCTCACTATGCAGTTCAGGCTGGCCTTAAGCTCACTTTGTAGCTCAGGCTGGTCTCGAACTCACAACAATCCTGCCTCAGCCTCCTGAATGCTGGGATTCCAGGCATGCGCCACCACACCCGGCCCTCATATGTCTTTTTAAAAATATAGGTGTGTTGCAAAATGTTTCAGATATTAAAAAAAAAAAAACCATGAAGACCTATGTCCCATCACTCAGTTTGGGAAACAGTATGTACCACACAGGACCTGCATTAGCAGCACCCTAGTCGTTCCCCTCCAGAAGTAAGCTTGACCCTGAATTCCATGTGTCTTTCCTTTGCCCCACTTTGTAATTTTACTACTTTGGTACAATACTTTTGTTTTTACAGTTTACAGAAACTTGTATGGAGTTTTTTCCTGCAATGAAAATAATTTGTGTGATATTCATTGCAGCTTCATACAGCCACGAAGTTGACTTCTTGTGGACCCTCAGTGACCCAGGCCTTGTTCCTTTGATAGAACCCAAAGATTGGTCACCTCTCCACCCCTGCCTCCCCTGCCTTCGACCATTAATACAAACTTAACGGTTGGGGGAATGAGAAGGGCTCCAGGACTAGGGAGAGAGTAGATTTCACCTCCCACCTCCACACAGCAACTGACTAAGGGGGCTTTTCTGTCAGTTTTGTGAGCCTGTTTCTGCTTTTGACAAAACCAGACCCCCTCAATAGGTGAGCTGGGCTACCTGCCTGGACAAATCAGGCAAGTCACTGAATTTCTTCATTATGGCCTCAGTCTTATCTTTGAGCAATGAGTGTGATACTTGCCCCTCCATGCCCAGTTTGCAGGACAGTAGGTGTCCTGTATGGCTAAGGGTTGCAGTGCCAGGTAATCATGCCAATTTAGCATACAGGGAAAACAGAGAACACCTGAAGCTGTCCGCCCGAAGCTATTTGACTCTCTCAGGCTCCCGTCCACCCTCCCCTCCACCTTTGCTCCCATTGGCCGCGGTACCAGTCAGTCTGAGGACAGGGAGGAGGGTGAACGGGCGGGGCCTCGTGACGTCAGAGCAAAGATGGCGGCCTCGGCGGCGCTGTTCTCGCGCTTGCGGAACGGGCTTTGGCTAGGCGCGCGGGGTCTGTGCACGAGGCTGGCGACACCGCCCCCAAGGGCCTCAGAGCAGGTGAGCCGAGCGGGGTTGGCGCCCCGGGAATAGAGACTTCTCCATGAAATTTTGGACGTATACTCCACCTGGCGGTTCTGGGATGCCGCACCTGAGAGTGCTGAATGGAACGCCGCCCGCGCTTTGGGGAGCTCTCCTGGCCCCTGGAGGGAACAACTCTTGCTCCTTACCCGGAATGCCAACGGCTCAAACACTGTCTCTTGACTCCTGCCTCCCTCCACGTGGGCGCTGGACGAGGTCACTTGTTCCCCGTGGTTAGTGGCTACCAAGTGATTCTAGGAGAGGGGTGCGGGACGACAGCGACCCAGTTTGGCCTTGAGATAATTTCTCCGTGTGAGGTAGACGTCCGGCCTTCCGTTTGACCTGCCTCTATGTTGACAGACCCAGCCGTTCTGACTTCCAAGTCCATCCCTTACGTGCTCTATTTCCTCAGGCCCCAGACTAGAGACTGCACCTCCTCACCTCAACGCCCTTTCCTTCCCCATTATACGGGGCTCCCTTGAACTCCCAAGTATCTGAGTATTAACTCCATGAGTTCTGTCCCGTGTACCCTTTGGCCGCCTGCTTACCTGCCTCCCAATTTTAGGGTTCTTGACTCCTTATTTTACACGGCCGCCTTTTCTGGGCTCCACACCCTCCAGTTCTTTTGACTCTAGGGCCCTGAGCAACCTGACCTCTTACTTAATAAACCCTTGGGATTAGCTCCCTAGGCAGTGTAGTTTTGACCTTATGAAGAGACCAGTCTCTCAACTGCCGGTTTAAGGGATGCGGGGCTGTTTTGAGAATTTGGGTGGTGACTTCCTGCTTTTTTTTTTTTTTTTTTTTAAGACAGAGTCTAGCTAACTCTGGCTGTTTATATTTAGTTCACGGCGGTGTTGCATTCACTATGTGGCGCGGTCTGACTTTGGAGGATCATCCTGCCTCAACCTCCAGGGTACCGGGAACTTCCTGGCTCTTGCTCTTGATTCTACTTGGACCAGAGTATAGGCCAGAGTCTTGTGACCTTTTCTCTCTTCTCTCTTGGCTGATCTCTCCTCTCTGCACCACAGGCTACAGAAATCGGGAGCCATTCGGGTGCTAAAGCCCAGGGGTCACAGCAGCAAACAGGCTCTGAAGGCCCCAGCTATGCTAAAAAAGTTGCACTCTGGCTTGCGGGTTTGCTGGGAGCCGGTGGAACCGTGAGCATCATCTATATTTTCGGTAAGGGTTGTAACCTCTGCCCCTCAATTTTGTCTTGGCCTCCTGAATTCCACTGTGGAAACTTCTCTTCTTAATGCCTTCTACAGTAGGAGGGGTTTGGGCATTTATCTTGTAAACCACAGAAGTCTGTTCTACCCTTCTGCTTAAGGTTTTACTCACTTTAGTTGGTTCAAATGCTACACTGTAGGGAACCATTTGGTAGAGGTGGGGAAGAATAGACCTGGACCAGCCTCTGAAGTTATATCTCATCTTCCCTTAGCAGCCAGAATTCCAACCCTTCCCTTTGTCTGAGACCAAGCCTTGACTCTTTTTTTCTTCCAAAAACTCAGAAATCCTGGCTCTACCCCTCCCCACAAATCCAGGAGGTCTTCTCTCTAGGCCAGTTTCCTCAGATCCAGGAGTCCAAGTCTTGTGATCCTTTGCCCTGAAGACTCAGGAGCCTAGGCCCAAATTTCACCCATTCATTCTTGTCTCTGTTGCAGGAAACAACCCTGTGGATGAAAGTGGTACCAAGGTAAGGCCTTGCCAGGAGCCCATCCTGTGGGTGTGGAGGTGGGCTCCCTTCAGCTTTCGAGGCTCATTTCTGGTCTGGATTGAGCTTCTGCCTCCCATGCACCTCTGCCTTCTCTCAAGAGCTTGGAGTTTCCTTTGTGGGATCTATTTCTGGGTGCTGTCAGCTCCTGCTTCTCCTATATAAAACCTTCCATTTTTCTTTCAACCTCTTAGATTCCTGATGAGTTCGACAATGGTGAGTAAATACCACAGATTCTGGGGTCCTCTGTCCCTCCTGACTGCCACTTGTGGGGCTGTTGTCCTCCCTATCTGATCCCCTTTCTGTGGTGATGTGGGGAGTCAGCAGCTGGATAGCTGGGGGAGGGGCATTAAAAGCCTCAGCCCCCTTCCCTGGCCCCTCAGCCCAGGAGCAGATGGTCTGGGACAGATGGGGGAGGAGAGCCTGTGTGGGAGGGCCTGGGGAG
>PVKA01051575.1:0-12130 GCA_004027165.1 Ctenomys sociabilis | reverse complement strand
CTCTCTGGACAGATGGTCTTGTTTTGTTCTCTGCCTGCCTGTACCACCACACCCTGTTCTAGTGATATCTGTTGACTCTCACACCTCCTGTACGTTACATGTGTTCCTGCCTCATACCGGAGATGGGTGCTGGAGCCCATAGGTAAAAGCAGCCAAGGTCCCACACACACTGGGCTCTCGATAGACCAGTTCTCTGTGCTATCAGTGGGGGTCCATGCTCATATTCTCCATTTGGGACTTTGCTTTAAAATTCCTCGCTTCTTAGACACTCTCTGTACCTTTCAAATTTCACTTTCAGCCAGGTGTAACTGTTGCCCCTTATAACATTTACTCATCTGGCTTGGGTGAATGGAGCTTTCCACTCCACTTAGTTATGGCTGATTTCCCTCAGGACTCATAAGAATCAGCTCTCTTCCTTACCCCTGACTGGATTCTGTGTTCTTTACTTGTGTACATGGTTCCTTGTCTGCTTCCTGCAGTTCTAGAGTCACTTCATGGGCAAGCCAACATCAGTGTTTAGTGTCAGTGCTAAGTGCCAGCATTAATTTTGATAATAGGGTGCTAGGGGATCAGTCACAGGCTAGAGCCACTAATTTTCATTTCTTTCATCCAAAGCCATTCATTATTGGGCTCAGTTTCCCTCCTAACACCTGAGTCCTCAGCCCTGGCTGTGTGTGGAAATCCCTGCAGGGCTGGGCCCACCTCATGCCTATGGATTGGGGACCTCTCTGGGCACTGTGGTGTGCTGAGTGCAAAGGTGATTCTGATGCACAGAGAGCTTAAATACTTATGTATTGTAAAGCACAAGAGTTCAGGTCACTGAGGAAAATTTCTTCTCCTTACCCCCACTTCCTGGAAACAGAAAACGGAGAGCAGAGCTCCCCTATGTGCTATAATAAGTCCATTGCCAAGGTGTCCATAGTGTGAGCCCTACAACATTCATGATGTTTGTTGAAGTAACTTAAAGTACTGTAAAGAGAGCCCTTTGTGGTCCTTGTCTTAGTCTAAGAAGTTTGTATTTGTAATCCCATGGATAAATTATTGGAATCCTCTCAAGTTAATCCCAATCTACTATCTCCAGAGCAACCCATGGGGAGAATAAAAACATTAAAGCATATAGCCAAGGGGTCCTAACTCTAGCCATAGTGATGAGTATCTAGAATAAGGGCCTTGACCCAGGGCCAGACTTGAGTTTTAGTCAGTCATGAAGGAGGAGTGGCTGGAGGATGAATGGCTAAGAATGGCAGGAAGTAGGTGAATACTGTGACCTGGGATAGGGAGGAGGCCTGGATTTACCTCTGCAAAATGCAGAGAGAAGGATGTGCAGAGAGAAATCTGCATTACATAATTGAGTCAGTATCTACTGTTTTGGGGTCTGGTGTTTCAACTGTCTTGTGGAATCTTTTTTTTTAATTAAATTTTTAAAAAACATATTTAGTACAGGGCCTATAGGGCCTCACTACACAGATCAGCCTTGTAATGATCCTCCTGTTTTCAGCCTTCCGAGACCGGGGATAGAGCACTAGTCCCTGTGTCTGCCTAAGCAAGCACTTTAATCTGCTGAGCTATCTGGCTGGCCCTCTAATGTATAATCTGTCAAACCCCAGGAAGTCATGGCCTCTGTCTGGAGGCTCGATCCCAGCTGGCAGCACTGAGCATTGGCTCTTTCTCCTATTTGTTTTTCTTAAATTTTATTTTATGGAGAGACAAATATCAATGAGACAATTACAAAGCTGATTAATAGGACATTTTCAATAGTTAATACATTTTACATTATTATCTTCTTAGTGGTCATCCATAGTACAAGATGCAGACAGGATATTCTGTCCAAACACTATTAGTACAAATCTTTCTTCTCATATAATTAAGCAAACGTAGCTGTATACTTATCCTAACTATTCTGTATATACAAATACTAAATGGTTTCTCCTTTGTATCCCCTTTTTTGTTTAGTCCTGTCAAAGTTGGGTATTCTATTGGCATTTAAATACTATAGGTGCTTGAATTCAGCAAAACACTCCAACACGGTCCAGAAGTCCACAATAGTAGTGGGTTATCCACAGAAGGTGTTGACTTGAGCCCTTCACAACTCAGCATATTAATATGGCTTTACTTTATATACCTTGTATTTATACTTTTCTGCTGGATGGTTAAGATCAAGATAAAGCGAGACCTATATAACAAGAAATGTAACTTTTGTATCTGATAAGGTCAGTCATGCACCCTCAGGTTTAGCCTGTAACCCTGTATCACACTTTGTAGATATTTGCCAGTGTCAGCCTTGTGGATGAGTCACAGCCATTATTGATCAATTTGCTCTCTGTGAAAGCGCAAGAGAATGATTTCTCTCCATGTGACTCTCCCCAGGCACACTATAGATCATCAATCACATTCCTCTGTGGCTCCATAATCTCCTTGATCAGAAAATTTGGGACACAACTGAGTTCCATGATGTTACAGTACAGGTTCTCTTATGTCCTGAGTCTTCACTGACCTTAAAAGGCTAGGGCCAAAATGTTGGCTGACCTTGCAGCCCTTCCTGTTCTCCAATTTTTGATCTGCAAACTTAGGATGTTAACCCTCCAGAAGAGAAGCTGATTATTACCCTGTAACATATGCAGTTCGGTTTACCCTCACTATCTGTCTAAATATCAAACATCTTAGGCATAAGATCTTCCTTCCATCTAGACCTGGCTCATATTAATGAGCAGCAAGTGGCATCTGCCATCTTTAAAGACTACCACCAGCACCTTGGCTAGACCAATATGCATTGCTTAAAGCCCACTGAAGGGATAAGGAAAAGTCCTAGCCAGCTCTGTACATACCAATGCATGGAAACAGGGTCAGGTACAGCCAAAATGGAGATAATTGCTCTTCTTTCAAGGAGAGTTGCCCAGCTGATCTTTCACAGTATTGTGCCTGGGCCACCAGCTGACACCCGGCAGTTCTGACCCCTGGGCCAGAAGCCACACACTCAGTGTCTGTGTCCTCACCCAGGTTTCTGCTGATGTTCGCCACAGTTCTGTGCAGTCGCTATAACTCGGCCCTGACCACAGCTGTGGTTGGAGCCATCAAGGTAAGTGGTGGGGCCTTCGGTGGACACTGAGCTGGGGAATGGACCGAGATCCAAGCCTGACTTTGCTGTTGCTGCTGACAGAAATGGAGTGAGAATGGAGGTCGTGGAGTTTTCAGCTGGGGCTGGGTGGTCTCTTCTTATGACTTCTGATCCCCTAATGCATAACACAGTGGGGTCTTTTAAATTCTAGAAAGGAAAGACAAAGTACTACTTTTAAATTGGGGTAAATGGGAAAGGGTGATTTGAGGAAATGAAGTAGAAAGTGGGGGGAAGATTTCAAGTATCTGTGATCACTTTGTGATTTGCAGTTTGGCTTTCGGGGGGAACCTGCCCACTGCAGAGGGAGCCCCAGAAGAATGCTTTCAGTCATGTCCAGGCTCTAAAAGCGAGGCATGGCAGGGGTTGTGTTGTAGGTCCTGCTCTTCCAGAACAGCTTTTCCCATTCTCCTGCACTCTTAGCGTGGAGGGAGCCGGCCTGGGTCAGCAGTGGCCCTGACTGCTGGCTTTGGAGGCTCCCGGAGCACACTGGGCAGGGTGGGGGGCCCTGGGGTCTGGTGCTGTGCCCACCTGCTGGGCTTAGGCCTCTGTGGCGACTGCTCACTGCCAGTGATGTGAGCAGGCTCAACTGTGCCATCTTTTGCCTGAAATGGGGGAAGACAAAGAATGTGTTTTCTGTTTTCACTGCAGTATCTTCCTTAAGCCTCGCATGATGATTTTTATTTATCTAGCTAACATTTGATGAACATCTATTTGCAGGTTACTATGCGAAGTAAGTAAAATGTCTACATTTAGGTTTTTGCCATATTTACGTATTTTTTCCTAATCACTTTTAATGGCAAATGCCCTCTTTTGCAGGATTATCTGTTGCCTCCTCTCCATCATCTTCTCCTCCACCTCCTCCTTTGGGAGGTGTTGAGGATTGAACTTAGGGCTTCACACATGCTAGGCAAGTTCTCTAACACTGAGCTCTGAGCCTAGCCTGTTCCTGTTATTTATTTATTTTTGTCTTTATCCACATTACTCCTCCCGAGGACCCATGGGAATGCCGTTGTGAACATGTGTAGGGCCGGGACGTGATTTCCTCCCCGCGTCTTCCTTTGGGAAGCATTGCCCGTGTTATCTCTCTTCTTCCTTCCCAGGGAGTCTTATTCACTCATGCTCTTTCCAAGCGCCATACCCCAGGAATGCCATAAGGATTGACTGGCTGCTATCTTTTTCAGTCTTGTACTAGAGGTGGACCCAGGGGTGTCCTACTGTCCAGCCAAAGTCCCAGGCTTTCGTTTTTATTTTGAGACAGAATCTTACTAAATTGTCCAGCCTGGATTCAAACTTGCAAGCCTCCTGCCTCAGCCTCCTGATTAGCTAGGATTACAAGCATGTGCCTCTGTCCCTGGATAACTAGGACACTTGCTGTTTGAATTCCACTGAAGCATGATGTTGGTGCTTTTCAGTTATTGTCATAATTTTGGGGCATTTCTGAAAACCAGAGACCCAAAAGGGTAAGTGAGCAAGTAAAATACTAGCCTTTTAGTTTCAGTTTTTCTTGTCCTCTTACTGAGATTATTGGTTTAAAAAGCTTTACAAAAATCACCCAACATCATCTCCCCTACTCTCAACTGTTTTACTGTAATTCTAAAAGGAAAATTACTCTTTTTTTCCACTTTGCTCCCTACTTCCAAGGCTTGACCAGCAGAGGGAGCCTTAAGAACAGCCCAGCAACCCTTCAGGAAGCAGGAACTGCAAGTACAGGGCTGCAGGGAGTGACGATCCAGTTTTACAGTCAAGGTTTGTTGGAGGAGAGAGATGCCATCGAAGGGACCTATGAGTGACAGAGAGACGGCGCAGGAAATGTAGCTGTTTGACTTTTCTACTTGGACTTTTAAGTTTTTCCCACTGTTTAAATTTTTCCACCCTAGCCATTAAATGTATCTGACATCTGACAGAAGACACGATGTTTTGACAGCTGAGCATGACTGTGTTGTGCGCTCTTGTGAACGGTCACGGCTCATCTCAGGAGCCGCTTAGGTCTCACGGCGCTGCGTGCGTCCCGCGTGTGTGAGCCGCGTGTCAGCCTGGCCGCTCCTTGCTTCTCTAGTCAGGTCTCCCTCTGGCCGTGGGCTGCAGCCAGCGGCCCTTGCCGGCCGGGGTTGCACTGTTTCTATTTCCCAGGTACCAGCGTCCTAGAGTCAAAACAGCTTCTTTCCTTTATGCAGCACCAGTTGCCAGGTATTCTGCTACAGTGACACTTCTGAAATCGGTATAGATCAGTTCGGGGGTGTTTTTAGCGTGCTACCTGGTGAGGTGTCATCCTGCAACCAGTGGTTGCTTCTGTGTGCAGCAGGAGGAATACAGAGAGAGGAGATACAGGGGAGGCAGAGGGACACACACACACACACACACACACACACACACACACACACACACACCACACACACACCCCTTCACTTCCATCCCCTCCTTGTGCAAAGGTCAAGAGCTCTGGGTCCCCCTTGTGTCATAGCCTAAAGCCTCGTTCTTCAGATGACTTTTCCTGCAGTGCAGTGTCCAGTGTGTGCAGACTTGGAGGCAGCGTGAGGGCAGTGGATACACCTGCCAGTGAGACAGGCAAAGCTGGGAAAGCTGTGTTTTAAAAAAAAAATTGCCAATCCTATTTATTTATACGGTATCTGATCTTTAAATTTAAAAAAATATTTATTTATTTATTTTTTGAAAGAATTGTTTTATTTTTATTTTTGTGAAACTGAGGATTTTTTTTTTAATCTTTTTGAGACAGGGTCTCACTATGCAGTTCAGGCTGGCCTTAAGCTCATTTTGTAGCTCAGGCTGGTCTCGAACTGACAACAATCCTCCTGCCTCAGCCTCCCGAGTGCTGGGATTACAGGCATGTGCCACCACGCCCGGCAAATTTACTTATTTATGTAGTACAGGATCTTGCTACGAAGCTCAGACTCATAGTGATCCTCCTGTCCCAGCCTTACAGGCATGTGCCACCATGCCAGGTTTCGGTGCCCAGCACAGCATGCCTGGGGTTCCAGGGCCTGCATGGCATGTGGCACTAGGGATCGAACCTGGGTCCTTGTGCTTCCCAGGCAGGTACTTAGACCACTGAACCATCTTCCCAGTCCCAGTATTTGATCTTTAAAGCAACTCTATGTTTTTTATGGTTGCAGAAGTTAAGTAATTGTGAAGACTGTGCGGTTACAGGTAACGAAGGCCGAGTAGAAACATGCACATCACAGTCATTTAGTGTTGGAATGAAGAATGTAATTTACACAGAAACAGTGCTATACAGTAGCATTCAAACTTTCCTGTTAGTAGAATATTTATTATCTATTTTATTTATTTAGCACACGTTTGCAGCGCCTAAAGTTTGCATCCCACGTGTGGAGTTGGTACATGGACGTAGCGCGCCTGAATTCCTTTTCCCATGCTCTTCTGTCCCTCTCCCTTCTCTCTCTATCTGTATTCCCTTCTCTTTTGAGAAAGCTCTGTCTCTCCCCCATCCTATTTCTCTTTTAATGTGGGATTTTCGTGTAAGAGAAACCATGAAAGATTTAAGTGTGCAGACAAGATTCATTTCGCTTACCAATGCTCTCAGAGTGCATGTGTTTTCCTACAAATTATGTTTATCTTTCCTTATGGCAGAGTGGTGCTCCACGGTGTATAAATGCCACGCTCCTCCCTCTTTTCATCTCCTGATAGGCATATGGGCTGTTTCCAAGGTTAGGATAGGATTTGCGTTGCTATCAACGTGGATACCCACGCACCACCGTAATATGATGTCTGTTTTAGGAGGATGTCTAGGGCAGGAGCTAGAACAAATGAGATTTTTAGCTTTAGTCTTTTGAGGAATTGCCATAGTGATTTCCATAATGGTTATACTCATTTGTACACCAACTAACAATGTAAAAAGATTTCTTTTTCCTTCCAGCTTCTTCAGCTTTTTTTTTTTTTTTTTTTTTTGAGACAGGGTCTTGCTATGTAGTTCAGGCTATCCCTGACCTCACTATATACCCCAGGCTGACCTTGAACTGGTGGTGATCCTCCTGCCTCAGCCTCCCGAGTTCTGGGCTCATAGATGTGTGCTACCACATCCAGCCACTTGTTATTATTGAATTCTCTATGCTGGTCATTCTTTCTGGTGGTGAGATGGGATCTCTCTGTTGTTTTGATTTGCATTTCTCTAAAGGCCAGTGTTGTTTTATATTCTTTATATATTTAGTAGCCATTTATATTTCTGTAAATTATTTATTCATTTCACCTGCTCACTTTTTATTTGATCCTTTATTTTGGGATAGCCTAATTTTTAGAATCCTTTATATATTCTAGATATTAGTTATTGTCTGAAGAATCACTGCCAATTTTTTCCCTCTTCTGTAGGTTGTCTTTTCATTCTATTCGTTGTTTCTTTTCTTTGCAAAAACTCTTTAATGCAATATGATCTTATTGTTGATTCTTGGAACTATTTCCTATATAACTAGGGTTCGGTTCAGAAAGTCCCTGACTGTGCCTATGGCTTAAAGAGTTACACCTGTATTATCTTTCAGCAGATCTGTTTTAACACTTAGGTTTTTTTCTTTTTATTTATTTCATACAGGATCTGGCTCTGCAGCTCAGACTTGTAGTGACCCTCCTGTCTCAGCCTCCCCAGCACTGGGATTCTAGGCATGCACCACCACATCTGATCTGGGGACAGTGCAGCACACCTAGGGTTCCTGCACTGGCTCAATATGTGGTACTGGGGATCGAACTTGAATCTTTGTGCTTTCCAGGGAAGTGCTCAGGCCAGCTCAACACTTAGTTTTTTATTCATTCTGATTTTAGTTTAGTACATGGCAAGTAATATGGGTATAGGCTCAATCTTCTGCAATGAATAGGCAGTTTTATAAATACTATTTACTAAAGAGGCTATGTTTCCTTCAGTGTATTTTTGGCCCCTTTCTCAAAGATCAAATAGACCAGTGTGCTGGGAGTCATTTCTGGATTCTCTGTTCTGTTCCATTGCTCCTCAGGTCTGTTGTGTGCAAGTATCACACTGGGCTTTTTATTATTATTTTAGCTTTGTAATATAACTTGAGATCTGAGATTGCACTGTGTCCTTCTTTTTTTTTTTTTTTGTTATCCAAGACTGCTTTTGCTATTTTGTTTTTTTTTCAGGCTCCATATGAATTTTACACGAAATTGGACATATTCAGGTTGATATGGCTATAGGTTCCTGTGAATTTTATGACTGTTTTCTTAAGCCCTCAAAGGAATATAGTTGACATTTTTATTGAGATTGCATTAAATCTATATATCACTTTGGAAGTATGGCATGTTAGCTGTCTAGGAGTAGTGGATATCTTTTTACTTTTTAAAATGTCCTCTTTGATCTCCATTTTCAGAGTACTGTAGTTTTTGTACAGTTTGGTACAGGTCCTTCCTCTCTTCCCTTAGGTTAGTTCTCAAGTATTTCATTTTTGTTGATACTATTTTGAATGACATTTTTTCCATTATTTCCATCTCAGTGACTTCATTATTGGTGTGAGAACTCTACTGATTTTTGTGTGTTGCTTTTGTATCTTGCTTTATTGCTGAATTTAGCTATAGTTTTAGGAGGTTTTTGTTGGAAGTTTTGATTTTCTATGTAAAAGATGGTGTCATCTCCAGATAATAATATGATTTCTTCCTGCCCTGAAAATATCCCTTTTATTTCATTTTATTTCTTTCTTTTTGGTACCAGGGATCAGACTCAGGACCTTGCGCTTGCCAGGTAGGTGCTTGAGCCACTGAGCTATCTCTGCAACCCTTCATTTTCTTATCTTTTTGTTCTTGCATATTTTGAATACTATATTGAATAGAAGCGGTGATAGTAGACACTGGTATTGATTTAGTTACTTTTCTCACATTGCTGAGACAAAAATACAAGATGCCTCAGATTAAGGAAGGAAATGTTAATTTATCTCATTTGTGGAGATTTCAGGCTATACTCAGCCGGCTCCTAGGTGTGGCTTAGAGGCAGCATTTCATGACAGCAGAAGATAAAACAGCAAGAGCAAAAGGAGAGGAACAAGTCTCTTTTCCTCCCTTATATGTAGACAGACTACTGGCCTCAAGGCAGGTACGGCACTTATACCCCCAATCCCGGCACTAGACAATGAAACAATCACAAACTCTAGATTCAGCCACCCACGAAAGCTCACCCCCGCATACCCACATGAGGCTCTGGGAGAACACCCAGACACAAACCATAACATTCTGTCACTGACCCCCAGGCTCAAGCACATCTCTTTTTGCAAAAAGCATTCAGTTCATCTCTGAGATGCCAAAGTCATAACAAGTTTCAACACTGCTACAAAGTCCAAGTCCCAAATGTCCTCTGAGATGTAAGGCAAGTTCTTAGCTGTGAAGCCCTGTACAAATGAAAAGAAAGTTAAACACTTCCAACACTCAGTGACACATGATAAACATTTCCATTCCAAAAGTTACAAACAAAAGAACACAAAAGATTGAGACCAAAGCAAGTCCAAAATCCAGGGGGCAAACATTAAGTCTTATAGTTTTGTGTGCAGCATCTGACACAACACGTGGCAAGTTGTGAACTCCAAAGCATCCCTGTGGCACTTTCAGAAACTGTACTTCCACGGCTTCTCTCTTGGGCCCACCCTGCTTCCTCTTCCTAGGTTTCCTCAGTTGATCCACATTTCTGGCTACCTCAAACTTCTGGGGTCCCCATTGCACCTTGCTTTCACCCTCACAGCTTCATACATTGCCCTCTTAGGACCACACTGTCTAATCTCCTAGGCCTTCTGAAATTGAGGAGAAAGCCTTCTTAATTCCATAATGCTTGCATTTTGCATGTACCTAAAATCAGTGCCACATGGATGATGCCAAGGTCTGCTGCCAGCTGGAGCAGTAGTCAGGGTTCCTTCTCTCTTGTCTGTAGAGGTCAAGTGGCCCGGATTGCTGAGTTCTCTGAATTCAATTCTGTGTAATAAATTCTCCAGGTTGCTGCTGTTCTGGAACATGGTCCTCTGTGGCTTTCTTCCTGTCAAAGCAAAGTCTTTCACTTTAGCAATTTTGAGGCTTTAAAGGGTGCAGTTCTGCTGCTTCCTGTGACACTGGCAGCCATTTTTTTTTTCTATTCTTCTGTTCCTTCTCAACAACTGAAATCTCCTCAGGTTTATCTTTGCAGTCCACAGCTTCACTGGTGCCCCCATTTGGGTCAAACTCACATTTAAATAATTTTGTTGTGTTCTTTGCTCTTGATTCTCAACATAAATCTGGCTAAAAGCCCCTAACAATAGCCATGCCGTTGCCTCAACATTGGACTGCCTTGAAATTTCTTCTACCAATTTAAATAGTTTTAAGTCCTTAATCTTAGTCTTAGTCAAGGTCTCTAGACATTATCAAATGCAGAAAAACTTTTTGCCAAGCCTTAGCACGTATGTCTGAAGTCCAACAGCCAATGTAGCCCTTCTTCCCCAGAGAAGCCTTATGAGCTTGGTCTTTTTTTTTCTTTCTGAGCTTCATCTTGACTTGCCAGATTTCTGTCAGCATCTGGTCTTCTGAGTTCTGAATAGAATCTCCCACACAGAACGCTATAAGGTACTCATGTTTTGTTTATGTTTTCAGTTGACCTCTCTGAAACTTTCCAGTCTCTTCCCACAAGCCATTTCCAAAGGCCTCTATGCCATATGGTCAGGTACAGTCACAACGATGACTTCATTTTCCTAGTACAAAATTCTGTCTTAATTACTTTTCTCATTGCTGTGACAAAACACCTGACCTACAAAACTAAAGGGGAGTGAGGTTTATTTAGCTGACAGTGTGTGGAGGTTTCAGCACATAATCAGCTGGCTCCAATGCAGAGCAGCGGGGCACAGGGACAACAGTTCATGATAGTGGATGACAGCAAAAACAATAAGAGGTAAAAAGAGAGGAAGAAGCTTCTTTTCCTTCCTTATACTGTATACAAGCTACTCACCCTAGGGCAAGTGTAGCTCATAGCCCCAATCCCAGCACTGCGCAATGAAACAATCACAAACTCTAGATTCGGCCACCTGTGGAAAGCCGACCCCAAGTTCCTTTGCCACATGAAGCCTTGGAGGGATCTCCAGACATGAACCATAACACTTATTTTGTTCTTGATTTTACAGGGAAAGCTTTGAGCTTTACCCCATTTAATATGATGCTGGCGGTAGGTTTGTCATAAATGGTTTTAAGCACATTGAGATAAGGCTACTTTATGTACAGCTGTTTTTCTCAGTGTTTTTGTCATGAAAATAATGGAGTTTGTCTAAGGTTTTCTTTTGTATCTATAGCAATGATCATGCTTCTGTGATGTATTACTTTTATTGGTTTGTGTTTGGTGAACCATCCTTGCATTCCTGCGAAGAAGCATATTTTATCATGATGTATGATCTTTTTGATGTTTCAGCATATTTTATTTGTCAGTATCTTGCTGAGGATTTTTGCATCTATATACACTAAAGGGAGTGTGGTTCAGAGTTTAGCTTTTGGTTGGATCTTTGCCTGGTTGAGGAATCAGAATAATGATAGTTTTCAGAAGTGACTTTGGAGCATTGGCTGTGACTCATCCACATGGATGACACAGACAAAGGATCTACAGAATAAGGTACAGGACTCTAAGATAAACCCTGAGGGGACTTCACTGACCTCATAAGAAACGAAAAGTACATGTGTTGGTATATAAGTCTTGCTTTATCTAGGTCTTAACCATCCAGCAGAAAAGTATAAAGAAAGCATACACCGCTGGGCCATAATAATAAGTTGAGCTGTAAATGGCTGTGGTCGACAACTTCTTCAGATAACTCACTACTGTTGTGGAATGCTGGACTGTGTTGGGTTGTGTCATTGAGTTCAGGCACCTAAATTAGTTGAATGACAATGGAGTGCCCATCTTTGACAGGTGTAGACAAAAGAAGGTGCATAGAAAGGAAGAATCATGATGTGTGTGTATGGATAGTACAGTTGGGATAGATAACGCTGTGTTGGGGCTGCGGAGATGGCTCAGTAGAATAAGCGTTTCCCTGGCAAACGCAAGGGTCTGAG
>PVKA01051574.1:0-12131 GCA_004027165.1 Ctenomys sociabilis | reverse complement strand
ATGCATAAGTACATTTCTATGTA
This sequence comes from Ctenomys sociabilis, assembly GCA_004027165.1. NCBI lineage: Eukaryota > Metazoa > Chordata > Mammalia > Rodentia > Ctenomyidae > Ctenomys > Ctenomys sociabilis. Next base: position 12,108 of record PVKA01051574.1, on the reverse strand, counting down.
TGTAACACGGAAAAAATGCAGTATAAGATAATTATTTTACAAACATAGACAGTTTTACTTTAAATGTAAAGGCTAACAAAATTGATAGAAATATAATTTCTGAATATTCATCCTTAATTTCAATTTTTTTCAATTATTTTACTGTTGGAAATATGTTTAATCTTTGAGACATGTGGAAATTACCTTTTCCACATGAATTAATTTGTAAAGCCTGTAATGATTTTAGCTTTGGAAAGTATTACTCATGGGATCTCTTATGAAGAGACAATTAGAAGTATGAAAATAAGTAAGTGACTACCAGATTTCAGTCCTGATGCTGCTTTCAGCTGTAATGCCTCTAGCCAAAACCAGAAGGGAACGAAGCTGCAGGGAGGCATTGCCTTGCTCAAATTGTTGACTTTCTTGCCACAACAAATTTTTAAAGATAGTAACTTGATATTTAGTAATATTGGAATTATGAATGAGAGGCAAACAAGTGTAGATTTTTCTAAAATAATTCATTATATTAATACATTTTCATATAAAAGTATATTTTTTCACATAGACGAGATATATTGGTCAAATGTTAAAGATTGTTTTACAGGTGGCATAACTGCCTGCCCAGCAAGTGTAAGGTCCTATGTTCAATCCCCAATATCAACAAAACAGGACAAAACAAAACACTTTTATAAACATTACACAAGAAATTATCAAAATATACAATGTGTAGGCACAAATCCACTAAAATGAAAACATAATCTCTATAAACCAATAAGAAAGACTGAGGAATAAAGATGATTAACAAGAAAGATAAATAAATAAGCACATAAAATAGAAAAAGATGGAAATTTAAAGTTTATGATTCCCAGTCAAAGGTTTTTTTTTATTTTCCAGAACTGGGTATTGAACTCAGGCCCCTGCACTTGCCAGGCAAGCAGTTTTTCCATTAAGTCATTTCCCCAGCCCCTAGTCAAAGGTTATTGATCCTTATAGGCAAGGAGTGTTACTGAAATTAATGCTTATTTTGCTATAGATTAGGATTATAGGCATTGAAGGACAAACAAAATATTTCTGGAAAAAATTCTTTCCTAAGGAAAACATTGATGTATTAGAGTAAATAACTCAACCTATGGGGTATATGGATTTTTCATTTTAATGATAATATTCAAAGATTAATGATAAAGGGGGTATGAAAAGCAAAAAGCATGCAAACAAGATTTTACTTAAATTCTTATGGTTGTGCTTGTAGCAAAGGCTCCCAATTATAGATAGGGTAATATGATTGATCTACAAAGGTTGTCCTACTCAAACAATTTTAATGTAATTGTATAATGTACTGTTCTGTTCTCAGGGTGCGCATGTGTCAGTATTTATATTCACGTCTGAATATGTTCAGGACTAAACAAAAATATCTTTGCTAAGCATAGGAATACTATTTATCCTGGACTGGTAATATTTTGGTAATTAATAATTGTTATTAATTTAAAAGCATGAAAAAAGAGAAGTTTAGTTCTTAGCTTTTATAATTACAGTGTCTCACGAGGCTAGAGAAAGCCTTACCAATTAGTTATTATTTCCTTAACTGTATTTCCATGAAATGTGAAAATAATTTTATCACATAATAATGAAAGTATATGACATTATTCCTTCTGTTTTGTAATGCTGTGCACAATTATAATGTCCCTTTACCCTTCAATGTACATTAAAATTGTTTAAAGAGAACAACAAAAGAATAACTGAAGAAAGGCTGGCTATTTTGTCAGAGTCCATTGATATTGCAATGGGGTGATTCATGATGCATTTTACTGGGATTTGAAATCTTACAGGAATCATCAAGACCGCCCTTCCAAACATGGATAGAGAAGCTAAAGACCAGTATTTGCTTGTCATTCAGGCAAAGGATATGGTTGGTCAAAATGGCGGACTGTCAGGAACTACATCTGTCACTGTGACCCTAACTGATGTCAATGATAACCCCCCTCGCTTTCCTCGAAGTAAGCTTTCCCTTTTGTTCATTAATCTCTTTCTTGAACCTTCCAAAAGTAAACCACAAAGATTTAAAAATATTTTTTCCAAATTTGTCAAGGGTATCATTTCTTTGCTGTGTGTAATGTGGTATTTTAGAGGACACAGATTTAACCCACTCTTTGGAATAAGGGTAAGAACGAAAATACAACCATTGTACATCTGTATCATTTCTATCTTAAATATAATAAAATCTTTCTGCCTTTGTATTTTGACTACACAAATGTTAATTGTATTTGCATAGTAAACATTTATACTAAGATCTTTGTTCATATAAGTTGTGTAAATTATAAATTTGTTTCCCATTGTAATACTGTATCAACTTACACAAAATATATTGCTTAAATTTTGAATATATGCAGAGGAGTAATAAATGATCTTATTTTTCATTTTATAGTTTAATCTATTCAGGCACATTGCATAGTCCTTTGATAGTTCTATCCTGTTTCTTGTGCAAACACTGTATTTAAAAAGAAATCAATCTAAAGCACCAGAACCACTGCCCTCATTTCAGGTTCTTTGGCCAAAGTAGCTTTTTTTTTCTTTCTTTCTGTCCTTTAAAGTGTCTTTTGACTTAGCAAGAAGAAAAAGATGTTTTTAAGGAAGGGTTTTTCTGTTTTCAGGAAGCATTTCAGCCCCGTCTCATTTTAGATGCTGTTCTTCTTTTTTCTTTTTTCATTGATGTGTCATTTCTTTGGACTACTCAATGAAAAAAAAGATAATTTTACAGGCTATGATGACTGGAAAATGTCTCTAAGATTCCTATCCAATAGAAATAGAGAACTAAATTTCTTACTAATAAAAGGAAGCAAATATCAAGTAAATCTTTCTGATCAGCTAGAACCACTATTTTTTCTTCAAAAATGGTTATCTATGGATTTTGTCTTTGAAATATTTGGTAATGCTTGTTTGGTTGTGTATTAAATACTGCAGTAGGAAAAATGGTTCAGTGCTTCTGATTCAAAGTGAGGAGATGGACTGCCTTTGTGTTTCTGATGGGTTGTCATGGCATAAAAAGAAGGGGCTTTAGGGAAAATGTATTATCTTTTTGGCTTCTGATGAAATTAACAGTTTTCTTTTCCTTTAAACCTAGGGTGATAAGAATTATACTGAGACCTTTAGTAGCTTCAGTTATCATGTTGTGCTAAGATTGTTTCCAACTTATTAGATACTCTTTTGTTTTTTAAAGTTAGGAATGATAATGATATGCTACTGCATTGTTAATTTTTGCTAATATTTGCTCTACAACTTAGCAACTATTCTGTCCTTGAATCTTTTGACTTTCACTGAGGACTTCTAGATGTTTGAAAGAAATGACTAAAACATGTCAAACATGCAATGCAGTAACTTAAAAAATAGCTACTCAGTCTTTAAACAATAGTAAACAAGTCTCAGCCTAAAGCTGAAATAAATTCACATCAATACACATTCACTTCTGTATCCTTCTTAAAGGGAATCTCTTCTCTCCTCATCATGAAGAATAAGTGTATCACAGTGTAACAACCAAAGAGAAATGGGGAAAGATGAGGGGAGAAAGAGAAAGTAAATGATTAGAGAAAAATAGTGAAGAAGAATATTATTCTATTTCCTACCTTCTTTTTCTGTCTTTAAAACTATATTTGTTGCTTTAGTTTTAGTTTTAGTTGAAGACTGATGAAAAGGAGTTATAAAGGTTAAGAAGGGGGCCGGGGAGATAGCTCAGTAGAATAAGTGCTTGCCCGGCAAGCATCCTGAGTTAGATCCCCAGTACTGCAATAACTAACTAACTAACTAACTAACTAACCAACTAACTAAATGAATAAATAAATAAATAAATGTTAAGTAGAAAAATAATTTTAAGGCTTTCTGTTTTCTTTCTCATTTCTGTTTAAATAATATTTACTATGGTTTTATGCTATGTTCCACTATGTTCTAAATAAATCTCCAGGGCTGGGGAGGTGGCTCAGTGGAATAAGTGCTTCCCTGTCAAGCACAAGGGCCTGAGTTCAATCCCTGGTTCCACCAAAAAAAAGAAAACAGAAAGAATAAATAAATAAATCCCCCCAAAATAATTCTTATACTTGGTACATTTATGAGCTGAAAGAAGATTAATATTGTCCTCTACATATTTCAGGACAGTTTCTTAAATCTTTCTCTGAAAACGACTCTAAGTGATTGCCAACATTAAACTATCAGAAATATTTAGGCTGTCTTTGCCCAACAGAAGCCTGAGCTGTTCTTGTTATTTGTGCATATTGTATTAATTAAGTTCAATTACTTATATTTCATGATTATATATTAACTACATTCTATTTTGACTTTTTATTATTAAACAGCATATTTGTCACCAGTTGAGAACTACATGAAAAGCTAATGTTCTCATTTGTTTCCTGAGGCCATCTGTTTCTGCTGTGGCAGAATTATCATTATTGAATCAGAACTATCATATTCCCTGAGGCTATGGGAAACTTGTCCCTTGCCTTATCTTGCCTTACTATCTTCTTTCATAGTCTTAGCATCTACTTTTGAAAGATAAAAGTAAATTAAGAAAAGTTGATACAGAAGCAAAAATATTTATTTGTACATCTGTCTGTCTGTTTGGTTATTTTGGGGTAAAATTTTGTTCATTCCTTATTTTGAATTTCACAGGATCTTACCAATATAATGTCCCAGAATCTTTGCCAATAGCCTCAGTAGTGGCCAGAATTAAAGCTGCTGATGCAGATATAGGAGAAAATGCTGAAATGGAATACAAAATTGTCGATGGTGATGGACTGGGAATTTTCAAGATATCTGTTGACAAAGATACGCAGGAAGGCATAATTACTATTCAGAAGGTAATGTTATTTTAAATTTTTATTTCTCTTTCAATTAGGCTTATGAATGACCAAAAATTATTCTGCTTTTGACACAGGAGAAATAACACAACTTTCTACCTTAGAGTTCGGATTTGTGTTCCTCAAAATAAAGAAGGGGACTGGGGAGATAGCTCTGCAGTATAAGCACTTGCCTGACAAGCTCAAGAACTTGGAGTTTGATCCATGGTACCTCATGCTTGCTGGCCCGGGAGCTAGGCACGTTGTGCTGGCCCCAAAACCCAGTGTGGTGGTGGATACCTGTAATCCCAGTGCTAGGGAGACTGTGACAGGAGTATCACTATGAGTCAAAACTGTGTAGCAAGACCTGTATCAAAATAAAAGAAGGAAAGAAAAAGGAAGAACTTCTAAGGAACAATGGAAGTTAACAATAGGGAAAATTTATTGAGAGAGATAGCTCCTGACAGAAAGGAAGGGACCTAAAACTGGGCTGCCAGCAGGCCCACTTCTCAAAAGAAGATTTATAAATCACAATCACAAGGAGGAAACAAAATGGGTGAAAACCCTGATTAATCAATAAGTTCACAAATATAGTCAGCTGGGTAAAGATGGCACAGTGCCGAAGTGGGCCTTGTGGCAAGTGTATATGGCAAGAACAAAAACCTTTTTAGAAAGTAAAGAATCAGGACAGTTTAGACACTCACCTGGGGTGACAGAGGTCTATGTAGAGTGTATTGGACCAAGAGATATCAACTGTAGTGTAATCTTTTATTTAGTTCATGTCCTTTGGGTAAGCACGTCACCCTGGCCATTCACTGTGTATCTTGAAGCCTGACCTTTAACAGATGCATCTGCAGCTGCAGTTGTGATGTGTTCCCATCTCCTGCACTGACTGCCTTAAGGCCCCAGCCCTGTCTGGCTGCCCAGACTCTCGCTTGCTGACGTAGCTCTCTATAGAACTTTGGTGGAATAGTGTGTTCGACACATTGAGTGGCCATAAGGGAACATTAATTTTATAGTATTTTTAAAGAAAAAAATGTTGAATTATTATTACGTTTTTAGTTCAAGGGAGATTTGAGAAACACTTTTAAAAATACCTTTTAATTTCATTCCCTGAGTAACTCTGTGGTCCTTTTCCCAGCACTGTAACAACCAGACGCACTGTGAAATGTATTGAAGGTCTACTTGGAAATGGTTTCATTACTTAACTATTATACTAATGAAGTCCTGAATCTATAGTCAATGTAAAGAATTTGCATGCAAACTAGACATTTTCTGCACTTGTAAAAATTTCCACAGAAAAGCATGAAAAGTTCTTGAAGCTTACCATAACCTCTTAAAAAAATACAAAAGAGACACATGTTCCATGCCATTGAAAGTGAGTTGTTTGTATTTAAATTGCTTCTAACACTAATTAGAAATGAGCTCTTTACTCAGTGTTCATATGTGGTATTTGCCAAGTGTTCAAATAAAACAAGACAAAGGTATTACATGAAAATACACTCTTGTTATGTTAAATATTTGAAATATTACAATTGTAAAAATCTATACCTTACCTCAAACTGGGATGTTTTACTAGTTATATACAATCCAAGAGTATAATATGTTAATTAACACTCCTCGGTAATTAACATATCAATAAAGATAGTTATAATGTAGTTGTTATAGTAAGACATATGTTTGATTTCAGGCCAATGGGAAAAACATTTTTGCAATTATTTCCAGTGGACAGCTGCTGTTTTAGCTCGGCTGGTGACAGACTTTGTACAAAAGTTTTAATAAGCAGGATAGGCCAACTGTTGGCAAAACATTTTGTTTTGTTGTGTAAAATAAAAGAAATGCAGCTCACAAGTTCAAAGATACATAAACAGTAAAACCAAACTCATTTGATGATATTCAATCTAAATTAAAAATAATTTTATTTAGTATATGCATGTTTTAATAAAGCTGTTATGACAAAATGAAAAAATATATCATGGGTATGAAATATTGGATTTAATAATAGAAAATAAATTTTGACATCAATTCCTGAATATTATTTCTAGAGCTTTCAGAAACTGTAAAAGTTATATATATAATATAACTTTTATATTATATATTATATATATTATATATATATCCAGCTAACAAGAGTCCAAAAATCATATTTCATTGAAATACTTGGATTCTAGATATCCGTGTAAAGCCCAGGTGTTGGAAATCCAACACGTGTACATTATGTCTTCCACTGTTCCCTAATTGCATTCAAAGACCTGGGGTAGTCAATTTTAAACTAACTTTAATTCCTGCAGTACATATGCCTTTCTGTGGCTCTAGGCATTCCCTTTTCCTGCCCAGTTCTTTAGTGTTACTTATCTCTCCAGTTCATAAAGTAGTTCTCACTCTTCCTTCTTTACAGTAAACAGATTTAAAAAAAGGAACAAGATGGCTTGTGCAAAAGTTTTTTGCAAGCAAGGGAATGTTTATGTGCAGGGGAGAGTGAATGCATGCTTTTGGTAAGGGAAGTCACTCTAATAATGTACAGTTCAAGTCTCCCTTCTGGGAATACTGTGCCTTTTCATAAACCTCACTGCGACCAGGGGCTTGGGGCAATATCACGGGCTTTATAAAACCATCGAAGAGAGCTCAGGCCCACCTGCTGGCCAAGTGGGCAGTCCCACCAAGGGCTTCAGGATTTGTGTGTGTGGAACAAGGAGTCATGCAGTGAAGGAGAAGAATGGTTTTTAAGGTAGATAAATAAGGACACTTAGAGAGGAAAACACCCAGGCCAGGTCTTCACCAGAAGAAATTCTGTTTCGCTTCTTTTTGATATGTAGCAACTATGACTGTGTTTTCTTTCTCTTCAACCTTATTATAATTTAGTTTTCATTATTTCATTCCTAAGTAATTTAACGGTTCCTGAGATTACACTTCTAAATTCTCAGTCATTAAATTCCTCTGATCTACAATATATTGCTACTCAAAACTCAATGCTATTATTATGATTTCAACAATTTTTTTAAATAATCTACCTGTCACTAAGGGTATAAGACAGTGATATAACCAAAGGAAAAAAAAGTAGTGAAATATTTATTAGGGGATGCAAATATTGTGTAGGTAGGAATTCTAAAATAACATATTAAAAATTTTGAAGCCAGTAGAAGTTTCAGTGACAGCTATAACGGCAAGTTTAAATAGATAGTTTCACAGTAGTACTTTGTGAGGACGTTTGTGTGAACTTCTGTCCATACATCTAACCACAGGAGCTGTGGCCCACTAAGCATGTCCATTCCTTTCTTCCACAGGTGTGAAATCTGTCTTAATGCTACGTCATCTGTTAGCATATGAAAGTCAAACGTTTCCCTCAAACTCAGGTTCATTCATAACAGGTTTCTATATCCTGTCTGAGAACTGATCCCTACCTACATTTTTTAATAACTGGTTTCCTTGGTGTGTATCTCTCAGAATTAAAGTTTGGCCCTAAAAGCTTTTCAGCCTGAACTAACAACTGACTGTGGCACTAAAGGGACAGGATTTTCAGTTTCAGTTCTTTTAACCTAATTTTCAGTAAACCTTGGACCCAAGTTACATCCTCAATAAAGCATTTCCAGAGAGCATTTACACCTAGTGGAGTCTACCAAGCGGTATACGAGCCACTTAATTTCAGGACTCTTTTTACACTATGAAGTAGTAAAAATACCTGTGAAATATAGAATGGATTTTTAAAATCCAACTCACAAAAGTGTCTTATCTAAAACCGAAAGATTTTGATATATGAAAAGTGAAGATTCTTTCTATCATCCCTACCATAGTTTAAAATTTTTACTGAAATAAAAAATAGAATACCACGGTCAGTAATACAAAATGAAACATTTGTGACTAGGCTTTGCAGGACGTTCCTATACAGTTAGAGCAACTCATATACCATTTATTAGCCATTATGAATGTGTCTATGAGAATATTTATAACCAGTTACATAAGCATTTGAAATTCACAAAGTATAAACAGAAAGATTATACTACATGAGGGAAATCTATGTTTACAGTCCACATAGAATTCTTTCTTTTTGTACATCTGTATGGTAATTTACAACTTAGAACTTTAGTTTTCATTTTTTTTTCTTTGAGGTATATCAATTGTTCCTTTAATGTATTTATGTTTGCATTGTTAAACCTCAGTTGGGATTGAAAATAGACTTTTTCCTCCTGTCAAATATATCACTCTAAAAGCTGCAATATAGTAAAAAATATTAGCTTTTCAAAATGTATTTTCTATGAAGAATAATTACATGTTCAGCCTCTGGAATACATATTACACATTTAACCTCTGGAATACATACTGACTAGGTGTGTCGGCATCCTGAGAGACTGCAGAAGGATTACAGGGTGGAACCCAGCCTAAGAAACACATACAAGCAGGGCTGTCTCAAAATTTAAAAAAAAAAACTGGGGTTATAGTTTACTGCAAAAGCCCTGGGCTCAATTCCCAGTGCCACAAAAATAAGCGAAATGTCAACAAGCAAATACAGTTTTTAAAAGATATCACCCTTCAGCTTCCCTGGGACAATGCTGCTCTGTTTTCTCATAATCTCCTCATATGCCACACTGAAAAGGGCTGCATGAGTTCAAATGATGAAGCGTTGCTGTAGAGCAATGCCCTGGCTGCCTTCTGGTCCTGGGAGGGTCAGGAGCAGATGGAGTGCACTCTGATCTTTCAGCCTCCAGCCCAGCTGCATAGGCCTGTAACGCCAAGAGCTTCTCTGTATTAAAATGCCTCCTTTGCCTGCTGCTTCAAATAATGAGAGGCTCAGTCCCAAACCCAGGTTTAATATAAACCCAGGTGTATATTTCTCCTAAAATGTTGCTGCTGTATTTTAAATGAAATTTCAAACAATGGTTTTCCTAGTTTATATTTTTTTGTGTCTCTAAAATTTTCTTTCAAAGACCTTATTCGATAAATTCCGCTGCCATGGATGCATATTTTTCAAAGAAGACCGAAAATATTGCTTTCGGGACTGGAGAGATGGCTCAGTAGAATGAGTGCTTGCCTGGCAAGTGCAAGGGCCTGAGTTCAATCCCCCATTCTGAAAAAAAAAAAAAAAAGTTCTTATTTGACTACAAAATGGAATAAAATTTGGAGTATTTCTTTTTATTAAGAAATGAGGTATAAAATATTAATACACTTACTTCAATTGGATGGACTGATGAATTTGGTATTCCATCAAATTCTAGCCATTGTCTCTCAGTACATCTAAATATCACTTTCATTTATATTATGATTCTATACATAGGCTTTGCATCTGCTTAAATTTGCCTATGTTAACAGTTACACATTGGAGATGAATTCTGCATCTTGTAAAGAAAATTTGTGAATCACCATTCTTTGAGGAACATTCAGATTGGTCTAAATTTCAACACAAGGAATAATGATCACACAAAATGAAGACTCTGTTAACTTGAGAATATTTTCTACTTTCCTTGATTTCTACCGGTACCAGGCAGTGTTCTCAGAATATGTGAGAGCTCATTGAGAAATACATTTGGTAGAATATAACTCAGAGTTGACATAAAATTGTCCTTACCTCTGCTTTTTGCCTTGGCATAGTGATTCTTCAATAAGTTTCAATAGGTAGAATTTCAAGAAAGCGATATTTAAGAAATAGAACTGAGAAGATTTAGAGATTGCATAAAGAACACAAGAGGAAAAGTGCAGTGATAAAAATCAATATTATTTGTCTAGTAGTGGAATAAGTATATTGTTTCTTTAGAGTGGGGATATAAGGCCAAGTAAAGATTGGCAATATATTGTTTATATATTATATATGCATATATATATATATATATATATATATATAATATGAATGAAGATCGAAGATAAAATATAGAATAAAAACTAAAACTGGAGTCACCTGTACATGTATGACAGGAAATATTGCAGCAAGGACTAAGAACCTTGAAGCATGTACATAAGGTGAGGGCGGGAAGACATGAAAGCATCAGGGGAAGGGAAGATATTCCTTGTCAAAACTGAAAATTTTAAGGTTTTAAGCACAGAGTCAGAGAATGCAAACTTTTATTTTCCCATATTTTAAGGTATCTTAAAAGATATTTGAGCCTCTGTGTCATATAATCATATGTAAAAATGTATAAATTGATGATTAATAAAATCTGTATTAAGATAAAGGAAAACAAATGGAACATATAGTATGTAGGAGAAATCATGGAAGGATTCTAGCATCTAAGACAACAGAGGCAGGACCTAACGTTTAAGAAGATAACTGAAAAGATGTGAGTTTTTGATGAGTTCAAAACCATTTACATGTCTAGATCTAACCTCTTCACTACAATGTAATTGGTCCTCATGAGATTGTTTTACTATACTTAATTTTTCTTAAGTGTGCTGCCATCCCAATCCATAAATGAAGCCATCAACTCTTATCTACTTTTTCTCCACAGTTATACCAACTGTATGCTGCTGCTTAATAAATTACCCCAAAGACTAGTGCTTAAAAATAACAGCATTTTTAATTTTATTATTGTGCATGTTAATGAATTAGCTCTGACACAATAGAGTAATATTTTTTCCATTTATTTTTATTTTATTAAAATACAAATGTCAATCAGACAGTTTCAAGACACCTTAACCATACAGAATCGATGAATTAATACATTGCAAACTGTTTTCATAATGTTTCGGTATTGTACAAGGTGCATACATGATATTATATTTATAGGTATTATTTTAGGAGATATTTCTTATCAGTGAATTAAGAGTGTAGATGCTTATCTTTTTTTTATAGCTGAATTATATAAAAAATTCAATAATTATTTACCTAGTGGATGACCATAGCACTAAAAACCGACATAATATCCTGTCCAACAACCATTAGTGCAGATCTTGCCTCTCATAGAATCATGTAGAAGCACAGCGTTATCTATCCCAACTGTACTGTCTATACACACACATCAAGATTTTTTCTTTCTACACCCCTTCCTTTGTCTACACCTGTCAAAAGTGGGCACTCCATTGACATTCAACTACCTTAGGTGCTTGAACTCGACACCACAATCCAACACAGTCCAGCATTCTGCAACCATAGGGAGTTATTCAAAGAAATTGTCGACCATATCTATTTACAGCTCAGCTTAATATTATGGGCTCACAATGTATACTTCATTTTTATACTTTTATACTTTTCTGCTGGATGGTTAAGACCTAGGTAGATCAAAACTTATATACCAACACATGAACTTTATATTTCCTATGTGGTCATTGAAGTCTTCTCAGGGTTTATCTTGTAGTCCTGTACATTATTCTGTAGTTCCTTTGT
>PVKA01051573.1:0-12132 GCA_004027165.1 Ctenomys sociabilis | reverse complement strand
GCTGGGCGGGGGCGGGCGGGATGGAGCAAGATGGCGGAGTCGGCCGCGGTGTCTCTGGCGGGTCTCAGGAGCTGGGCGGGGGCGGGCGGGATGGAGCAAGATGGCGGAGTCGGCCGCGCTGTCTCTGGCCGGTCTCAGGAGCTGGGCGGGGGCGGGCGGGATGGAGCAAGATGGCGGAGTCGGCCGCGCTGTCTCTGGCCGGTCTCACGAGCTGGGCTGGGGCGGGCGGGATGGAGCAAGATGGCCAACAAAATCATTTTTTCACATCAAGTTCACAATGAGAATATTTTATAAATATCCCATCTTATGTTAGGGCCTTCTTCAGTGAAGTTAATCCACTGAATAACAATTTTGTTTATCATTAAGTAGCTGGAAAATTTACTGTATTTATTCCCTATAACAGTGTCAAAAAATTCATAAGAAGGGAAACATGGCTGAAACACCCCAGACAAACCTGCCCAGCAACTCCCCCGAGCCCCTGCCCCCAAGACCCCCAAGTGAGTGAGAAGTTTTGCAACTCTCCTGGCACCCAATCCAGGTGAACCCAGTACGGTGAGTGTGTGGGAGAGATTTTGGCTTCTCCCAGTGTGCTCCACACCATCCAGAGCCCCCACCCTCAAGACCTCCAAGCAAGTAAGCAGCCTGAAACACCCTAGACTGGCTTGCCAGCATGTCCCTGGATCAACTGCCTCCAAACCCACCAAGCGAGTGAGAAATTTTCTGAACTTCCTGCCACCTGATCCATACTCGCCCACCTGGTGAATGTGTGGGAGAGCTTCTACACTATCCAGTGCTCGCTGGACCAGGGACCCAATGGAAGGAAACCACAGACTCACGTTGTACCAGAAAAGTTGCAGCAAAAAGAACTGAACACAACAGCTAGATCCAGGCCAGGCAAAACTGGATATTGTCAACCTATCTAAAAACACATCACGACATATAATATTCAAGATCCCAGAAAACCAACACAAGGATAATATACTGAATGCTGCTACAGAAAAGAAGCAGATCACATTCAAAGGAAAACCCATCAGAATTACAACTGACTTATCTACACAATCAATGAAGGCAAGAGGAGCATGTGGCAGAGTTCTTGAAGCCTTGTACAAAAATAAATTCTAGCCCAGACTACTATTACTTGCAAAATTCACTTTTAGGTTGGATGGAGAATTGAATAATTTCATGACAAAGAACAAGTAAAGAATTTTACGGTGACAAAGCCATCCCTACACAGGCTAATGAAAGCTGTCCTAGAGAGAGATCACAATGACAAGAACTCTATGAATGAAAATGGAAGGAACACACTAAACACAGCAAACAATTAAACACAGGATATAAAGGAGTAAACAAAAGCAGGTAAATAACATGACAATAATAAGTCAACACATTTCAATTATAACCATCAATGTAAATGGACTCAATTCACCAATTAAGAGAAATAGACTGGCACAGTGGATTAGGAAACAAAATGCAACAATATGCTGTATACAAGAAACACACTTCACTCAAAAGGACATTCATAGGCTCAACGTCAAAGGATGGAAAACAATACTACATGCCCCAGCACCTCGGAAAAAAGCAGGGGTAGCAATTCTGTTCTCAGACAGTCTCAACTTCAAACCAAGAATGATCAAACGACACAAAGAAGGCCACTATATATTGGTCAGGGAAAAAATTCAAGAGCAAGAAGGAACACTCATAAATATTTATGCACCAAACACAGGAGCACCCAACTATGTAAGACAAATCTTAAGGGACATGAAAAACTTCATGTCTAAGAACACAATCTTAACAGGAGATCTTAACACACCCTTATCTCAAAAAGATAGGTCAACCAGACAAAAAATTAGCAAAGGAGTAGCAGAACTGAAAAAGAGCTTGGAACAAATGGACCTGGTGGACATATACAGAGTGTTCCACCCAACCACAGCTGAATACACATTTTTTTCAGCTGCACATGGGTCATTTTCCAAAATAGACCGCATACTAGTCCAGAGGTCATGCCTAAGTATATGCAAGAAAATAGAAATTATCCCATGCATACTATCTGACCACAATGCAATGAAACTGGAAATAAATGACAAAAGAAACCAGAAAATCCCACTAAATTCATGGAAACTAAACAACACCCTACTCAGCAATCAATGGGTCACAGATGAAATTAAATAAGACATACAACAATAGCTATAATTCAATGAAAATTCAACCACAATTCACTGGAATTTATGGGATGCGATGAAAGAAGTTCTCAGAGGGAAAATCATAGCTGTAAAACTTGCATATTAGGAAAACCGAAAGGGAGCAAATAAACACTCTAATATTGTACCTCCAATGTCTAGAAAAGGAAGCGAAACCTAAAATCAGAGCCCAAAGAAAGGCAGAAATCATAAAGGTTAGATCAGAAATCAATTCATTTAAGATGAAGAAAACAGTTCAAATCATTAACAAATCAAGATGCTGGTTCTTAGAAAGACTAAATAAAGTTGATAAGACCCTAGCTAACCTTATCAAAAAGAGGAAGAAAAAATTCAGATACAAGCAATAATGAATGAATAGGGTGAATCCACCACAATCCAAGTAGAAATTCAGAAGATTATCAATAGCTATTTCGAGAATCTTTATGCTCACAGAATAGAAGAACAGAAAAAATGGACACATTCCTAGAAAGATGCAAATTACAAAAACTGAATCAAGAAAATATAACAACTCTCAATAAGCCAATAACAGCCAACAAAATAAGAAACGTAACAGAAGGCATTTGAACAAAGAAAAGTCAAGGTCCTGATGCTTACACAGCTGAATTCTACAAGAAATTCGTAGAAGCTGTAATCTCTACACTCCACAAACTCTTCAGTGAAATTTAAAAGGAAGCAGTCCTCCCAAAATCATTTCTGGATGCAAGTATAATACTAATTTCAAAACCAGGGAAAGAAACAAGCAAAAACGAGAACTGCAGGCCAATCTCCTTCGTGAACATAGACGCAAAAATACTCAATAAAATCCTAGCAAATAGAATAAAGGAAATCATCAAGAAGATCATACTTCAAGACCAGGTAGGATTCATCCCAGGGATTCAAGGATGGTTTAATATTCCAAAATCTATAAATATACTACATATATTAATAGACTGAAGTCTAAAAACCACAAGATCATCTCATTTCATGGTGACAAAGCTTTTCACAAAGTTCAACACTCATTCATGTTCAAAGTCCTACAGAAAAATGTAATAGATAGCCTATACCTCAATTTCCTAAAAGCAATCTATGACAACCAATGGGTAATATAATTCTAAACCAGGAAAAACTGAAATCTATTACTCTTAGACCAGGTACAAAACAAGAATTTCCTCTATCACCCCTCCTATTCCATATAGTTTTGGAATCCTTAGCAACAGCCATTAGAAATGAGGGAGAAATAAAAGGAATAAGAATATTTAAACAAGAAATTAAATTATCACTCTTTGCATATGACATGATTCTGTACTATGAAAACCCAAAAATTCTACCAAGAAGCTACTAGAATTGATACAGAGCAAATATTCAAAAGTCAAAAGCATTTGTCTACGCTAATAACAAGCACACTGAGGGGGAAAATATAGAAATAATTACTTTTATAATAGAACCATGGAAAATGAAATACCTTGGAATTCACTTAATCAAGGAAATCAAAGGTCTTTTCATGGAAAATTAAAATACCCTAAGAAAATAAATCATAGAGGATTTCAGAAAATGCAAAGATATTCCCTGCTCCTCGATAGGATGAAGCAACATCGTGAAGATGGCCATACTCCCAAAATTATTGTACATATTGTACAGATTTAATGAAATCCCTATTAAACTGCCACCAGCATACCTGCTAGACCTAGAGAAAGCATTTCTAAAATTTATTTGGTACCAGAGAAGACCTAGAATAGGCAATCCTGGCCAAAAATGACAAGGCAAGAGGCATCAAAATTTCTGACTTGAAATTATACTACAAAGCCACTGTGATGAAATCAACATAGTATTGGCAAAGAGATAGACCTGAGGATCAATGGAATAGATTAGAAGATGCAGAGGTCTCTGCAAACACACTCAGCCACATGATCTTCAACAAAAGGGCCAAAAATGCTTACTGGAAGAAAGATAGCCTCTTTAACAAGTGGTGCTGGTAAAACTGGCTTTCTACACACTGAAAACTAAAACTAGACCCAGGTCTATCACCATGCACTAAGCTAAAGTCAAAATGGATAAAGTTCTGAACATTAAAAGAGAAACAGTCAGTCTCCTGCAGGAGAAAGTAGGAGGTACTCTTGAAGATATAGGGGTAGGCAAAGAGTACATGAACAAACATATTCGTGCAGGAAACACTTGAAAGAATTAACAACTGTGATCAATTCCTCTTCGCAAGTTTCTGTACATCAAAAGAAATTGTCAACAGAGTGACAAGAGCCCACCAACTTACAAATAATCCTAAGTAATAAGCACTCATACAAAGGTCTGCTCTCTAGAATATATAAAGAACTAAGACATATTAATCACTCAAATTTAAAGGCCCAATCCAGAAATGGGCATCTTAGATGAATGCACACTTCTCAGAGGATGTTATTAAAGAAGTGAATAAATATATGAAGAAATGCTCCACATTGCTAGCAATCCATGAAATGCAAATTAAAACATTGAGATACCATCTCATTCTAGAAAGAATGGTTATCATAAAGAAGTCAACCAACAACAAATGTTGGAGAGGATATGGGGAAAAGTGAAACTATTGTGCAGATCATAGTGGATATATCTCACAAAAGTAGGTATGGAAATCCCTTTCAAACCGGCTACTCTCCTACTGGGAATTTTTCTGGAGGAAGTGAAAACATCATATCATAGTGATATATGTGTATCTGTGTTTATAGCAGCACAATTTGTGATACCTAAATCTTGGAAACATGATGCCTGTTACATGAGGAATGGTTGGAAAAGATGTGGCATTTCTATACAATGGAATATTACTCAGCTATAAAGAGTGATAAGCTTGAAGCATTTATATTATAGTGGATGCCACTTGAACATATGCTGATAAGTGAAATAAACCTGACATACATGTGCAAATATCATATAGTCTCCCTAGTACAAGAAATCAAAAGAAGAAATACAAATAGAAATGTATGACAACAATTAAAAAGAATTTGGTCATATAGGGTAAACTGAACTGTGTATGTTGCAGGGTGCTAAACAGCTTCTCTTCTGCATGGTTAGCAACCTAAGTTCATAGATCAGAATTTGGAGAAATGGAAACACCGAAACGTCAGCCATCATTTTGGCCCTAGCATTTCAAGGTCTGTGAAGACTCAGGACATAAGGGAACCTGTATTGTAACATCATGAAACTCATTTCTTCCTGAAATTTTCTGATCAAGGAGATTATGGAGTCACAGAGCAATGTAACCGATGATCTATAGTGTGCCTGGGGAGAGTCACATGGAGAGAAAACTTTCTTTCAGTCTCTCACAGACAGCAATCTGGTGAAGTGTTGGCTGTGACTCATCCACATGGCTGTCACTGACAAAGGATCTACAGAGTGAGTTGCAGGGTTACAGGATAAGCTCTGAGAGGACTTGACTGACCTTATTAGATACAAAAGCTACATTTTTGTTACATAGGTCTTGCTTTATGTTGGTCTTAGCCATTCAGCAGAAATGTATAAAAATGAGGTATATAAAATAATGTCATAATAATAAGCTGAGCTGTGAATGGCTCTAGGCAGCAACTTCTTCAAATAACCCACTATTATTGTGGACTTCTGGACTGTGTTTGCTTGTTTCACTGAGTTCATCATCTACAATAACTGAATTACATTGCAATGCCCATCTTTGATAGGACTAAACAGAAAAAGGGCGATACAAAGGGAGATCATTCTGTGTTGGTATAAACAGTACAGTTAGGATAAATATGCAGTACTTCTGCATAATTTTATGAGAAATAAGATTTGAAGTAATAGTGTTTTAACTGCATATTCTGTCAGCTTCTTTTACTATGGACAATCACTAGGTAGAGAACAAGGTAGAGAGTATTAATTATTGTAAATGTAGTATAATTCAGCTTTAAAAAATAAGATAAGTATACAGCTACATTCTCTTAATTCATTGATTAGAGACATCTGCTCTAACAGTGTTTGTAAGTAGAATATCATGTATGTACCTTCTAAGACAAAAAGCCACTACAAAAACAATATGCAATGTATTAATCATGAAAAAAACATTGAAAACATGCTAAGTCCTGTATTTGCATATTCATTTTACTGATTTTTGTGATGGTTTAAATCAATGATTTGTTAGTTATGAATAACTATATCCAGGTCATTCTGTAGCATCTAATGTTAAGTGTCCATGGTTCAAAAGCAATTTAGCTGGTGGTTTGACAAACAAAAAAATGATGACATCCTTTGAAAGAAAAGAGGCAATCGTAAAGACAAACGATTAAGCTATTCTTATGCATAGCTCTTGCTAGGTAAGCAAAGTAACAATAAAAACTGAATACCCATGACTTTTTTTGTATTTGGAATATTTTATGAAGAAGTGGATATCTGATGTAGGGTTTTCTCTTGTTAGGGTGTGTGTAATTATATTTTTTCCTTTATTTTCTCCAAAGAATTTTAATTTCTAAATGACTCTTCTTGATACAGAAGGATGAAAATGGAGATTTATTAAAAAGAATCTTTCAAAAGCTTTGCAAAAGTATTTTCTCCTCTTTCAATGATTTCATAAGGTGTTTCAGATGACACTCTTAATGACAATACACACAGCAAATTAAGAACATTACAATACTCAGTTTCCTAAAACAGCAATAATATAATACATGTACTTGTTAATTTTAATAATTTCTGTTCTTTAGAAGACCAGGTCTGATATTGTCAACGAATGTGATGTGACCCTCACCTGAAAGGTTTGAGGCCTGATAGTCCAAGAAGCAAAAAAAACAACTCCAATTTTGTAGTTCTACCTTTTATATTGGGTTGGAGATGCTGGAATATTTTTAAATTATAATTGCAGTGAAAAATCACACAACAAAATTTATCATCTTGACTATTTTTAAATGTATACTTAAGAATTTCCTTCCATTCAATTGAATATTCTTTGTGTCCATAAATTAAATTAGTGGAGATAGTTTTAGCCATTATTTCTTCAAATTGCTCTCTGCTTCTTTCTTTCTTACCCTTCATTGATTTTTCATAATGTTTATGTTTATTTGCTTTAAAGTGCACCTTACATCCCTCAGTGTTAGTTTTCCCTTTTTCATTCTTATTTTTTATTTTGCTTCTCTCACTCCATGATTTTAAATGATGCATGTCTACGTTTTGTTATACTTTCTTCTTGATAAATCTGTTCAGTCACTCTCATGCAATATTGAATTTGGATATCTTACTTTCATCTGTAAAATTATCAGTTCTTTTAAAATAATTTCATGGTTGCATTGTATCACCTGGCTTATGTATCTTTTTTTTTTTTTAATGTATTTAGTACTGGGTCTATAGGGTCTCACTACACAGATCATACTTGTAGTGATCTTCCTTTCTCAGCATCCCAAGCACTGGGATTACAAGTGTGTTCTACTGTGCCCAGTCTCAGTGGCCATCTCAGTTTGCCCCAGTGGTGGGGCGAGCATGGCACACCTGGAATTAAACACTGGTCCCTGTGTCTGCCTAAGCAGGCAATTTAATCCTCTGAGCTGTCTGGCTTGCCCATTATGTGCCATTTTATTGATTTTGCTTATCTTTCTGCTTCCTTAAAGTTCATTCATAATTTAAGTTTCTGTCAAGTTGAATTAATTTATTTAGGTTTATTTTCTAGAAATTTACGCCTTTGCTTTTGTCCATGTTTTCTGTTTCCTTGTATACATTGTAATATTTTTTTCTTACAGTTCAGCATTTTCAAAGTGAATCATCATTACAAGGTCTTTTGCAACGTCATTGTGCGGGTAGAAAGCTTTGCCACTCATCTCAGATAGAAGATTATACAATTTATCAAATATTTTCTTATATCATATTTTCTCTGGTGTGTATCTGCAAAACTTCAGTCCAATATACATCTTAGCTCTGTTATCAGCACCTTTCAACTGTCCCTATTTACACAGAACAAAAGAATGATTTGACCCAACAGAAATGATACAAATTTCCCTTGTTTCTATTTCCCTTCATATTTATTAAACCAGAAAGTTTCTTGGAAATGTACTTTGGAATAAGTGCATAATAATTAATCATACTATCTGTTACTGAGTACATAGCCCTTCAAGTTGGGCAGGACAAATGCCAATCCCTCAGGTAGCCTCCAAATAAGTGATATCCTCTTGAAAGAGGATCCTCATTATGGAGAATTTCCTCCACGTTAATTGCTTTATGCCATGCATGCATATTGACACAGCAGAAGTGGATATGTCAAATACTGTAAATGAGTCTATTTTGTTTATTTGAATCTCTGCTTGTTTTTGCATTTATAATATTTGGGAACTAAGGTTTAAGATTTTGTTGTTTCTTTTGCTTCACAGAGACAATGGCACCAATCCTAGTATACTCGTGACATCTCTTCAGCATTTTTATTTTTCCTTTTATCTGCTACATTTTCTTTTTCCTCTTTTCCCCTCAGAAGTAAAAGGGATCACTATGTCAAGAGAGATTTTTAAGAAGGTCTAGAGTACAGAATATTGGAAAAAGTTATTTTATTACACTTTTCTCTGTTTTTGCTTTTAACTCTGTGTAATGTAAATAATGTAGTGTGTGAACATTTTGTTTGTGGAACTGCAATTCTTTAGAAATAGCACAACTGTGTAAGACTATCCCTTACCCTTGCTATAATAGTTAAACTAAACAGTCTTTTTTCTTGGATTGGTAAATAGGAGGTGTAGGATTCTGAAAAGGGAAGTTTGACAGTGTAAAATAACGTGTTCACACTGACAATGAAAACAATTTTCCCTTGAGAAAATAACTTCTTGCCTTGAGATTTCTTATGAGATGGTGAATTGATGAATTTCACATACTCAGTATTTCTCTGATTATGTTATCAGTTTTGTAAAGGATGTCAACCAGAGTGTCTTCTACTTGTTTTCTTTAAATATATGACTTGAATCAAGAAATTTTCACATCCCTTCCTGAGGTATCCATCTTTTCATAAGCCAGCAAACACAGATTTACTCTCTATGTTCATGGATATTATACAGTAAATGGAGATACAAATTGATTTAAAATGGTGAAGTTCACATCATTCCTGGTGACTCAGTGCCCACATAAACCATGTAATGTATCTCAGCCTTCCATTCCTCACCTGTCATCATACTTTTTCATAAATCAAGAATCTAGTGATGCTGTTTGATTACTTTGGAGCTATTATTGCTCCTGTTTTCCATTTCGTGCTGTCTGTGGGTGTTCAGATGCACTATACTGATTCTCCAAGTGTTCAGTCAGTAAAGAAAGACTCCTCTTTCTCTAAGAGATTTTATCCTTCATAAATTAAAAGGCTAAATTTGCTACAGATAATTCTCTTAGCTAATGCATTCTTCCTGTTTCCCTTTGAAAAACACCGCTCCAACCACGTCTTGCATAGTCAGTTCCTTTAAAGTCCCAAGAAGTCTCTGATATAAATGGTGTCAGTGATAAATACAGTCTTGGGTAATTACATTCTTTTGGTTTTTATCATAAATGTGGAAATTGTTGGTTAAAGTATTAATTTTCACTGAATCTTTTGTTTCAAAAATGAAACTAAATTTCTAGTGGAATAAGTTTCAGATATAAACATAATTATTTGCCTTTATTTTGTGTTCTGACTGATAGCTGTAGTTCCATTGCTGTTATCTACATCTACTTCAGCTCTTATAATCTGGTCTATATCTGAACTGTTTGAAGAAAAAGACAAAAGGGAAACAAGCAATGAAAATGAAATATACCATGCATATGAATTGGTTACAATATGCAAAATAATAATGTATTATTGTAAAATTTGTACATTAACTTATTGAACAAAAATTGGAGAAATGAAAAAAATGGGATGGATTTAAAACAGAATTATGAGAGAAGAATACTGGAGAAATGAGGAAACTTTAATCAAATAACTCAGGAACGTTTGTCCTTACTAAGATTTACCTATCAGAAGCAAAACTATTAAAAATTAAATTTGATGACTAAGAAGATAGCATTTTCAAAAATACTTTATTTTTACTTTGAAAATACCAAGCAGATATTTCAAGTACATGAATAAATATTTTCACTAACCAAAAATGTATAGATATTGAAGTCATATGCCAGAACTTTCTCTATTTAACTACTCATGTGATTTGAGGTACGACTGGATGTTAATAGTAGTAATTTCCATGATGCTTCTCTAAGAGTTAAGTTTCATAATTACATGTAAATGAGTTGGAATTGTTCCAGGCATATAGAAAGTACTCATTAAAATAGTTGTTGTTGTCTTATTTGTTGTTGTTGCTATCATTTTAAGCATACTAAAAGTGTCAATTAAGTATACCACATATTGTTACTAATTGTAAATAGTAGTTAAGAGTGGAATCACTTTCATAAATTTGTGCAATCTCCAGAAAATTACCAAATATCTGTTTGAGTTTCATTATATATCAAATATGGTATATATCATATATAATTTCAATATTCAATGAGATTTTTAGAGGAAATCTTGTTAAAGGACTTGTTACCACCTGAAAAGGTTAACAAAGGTTGGTGAATATTTCTGTTACTCAATCTCAGAATTCTTAGCTCAGTTGTTTAAGTGCCTGCTCATGCAAAGCCAGTCAGGATCAGGATACCAAGGTTTGATCCCCAGTTATCCCTGCTGTTCAGGCAGCCTGGGCCTCCAAAAAGATAAATTCTTTTGCCTGGCAAGTGCAAGGGCCTGAGTTCAATCCCCAGTTCTTCCAAAAAAATAGCTTGTGACTTAAAAGTAAAAGCATTTATTATACCGCCAAATATTTATTAAGCCCCTACTTTGTGCCTGGCAATATAAGCTACCTTACATATGAACAAGTTGCTTTTCTGGAAAATTTTTCCTAAGTCAGATTCATAAACTGACACAATGAGTCTCAATACCGTATACCTGTGAATGTTTGAAACTTGAATGTTCATAAATCAGGTATTTTCTGTACAGACAAAGTAGAAGAATTTCACTGACCAGTGTATATGTTTGGAGAAGGTTCTAGGCACAATGAAAAAGCATATTATATCATATGTGAGAAGATAAGTCAGTTTCATGGGGAAAAGTGAGTAGTGTAAGCAACCAGAAGTTACTAAACAAGAGTATAAAGTTCAAACACTAATTAAAAAATTAGGATAGGCCTTTGAAAAACAATTTAAACAAGTTGAAGAAAGACATTCATGTGATTATCCAGAAAAAATACTGTTGCTGGTAAAAGAAACAGAAAGCAAAAACTTACACCAGCAGTATATTCAGTGTATTGCATGAATGGTAACGTTTTCTATGTGCTTGAAGTGAAAATGAAAAGGAGAAATGATATACGAGATGCCATTGAAGAGCTTCTATAGCTCAGAATATGTAAGATCTTTTACTTATCCTCTTTATTGGATGCTAATTTAAGATCAAAAGTCATTGGAATGTTTGGGCTGATTAATTTTTGAAAAGACTACTGTGGTAGATATATGGAGAGTAGTCCAAAGTGGAGAGATATGGAGCAAGTGCACTAATCCAACAAAGATTATGGCTGCTAGCAATTGAGTGGTAGAGATAGTAGTGGTGAGATCTGGTGCAATTCTCAATAGTTTGAAAGTTAAGCTTGCAGGGTTTACTGATTCATATTATATATTAGGTACAAAATAATGTACAATAAAATGTTGTTCCAGTTTTGACTTGAGAAAGTTGTTACTGACTATAGAAGACAAATTTTAAGATGATGCCATAAGGTCCAATTTATTTTTATTTTTATTTTTTTTTAGTGATTTTTTTTCTTTATTTTTTTTCCATTTATTTTTATTTTATTGAAATACAAATGTCAATCAGACAGTTTCAAAACACCATAACCATACAGAGTCGATGAAATAATACATTGCAAACTGTTTTCATAACGTTTTGGTATTGTACAAGGTGCATACATGATATTATATTTACAGGTTTTTATGTAGCTGAATTATATCAAAGATTCAATAA
>PVKA01051572.1:0-12132 GCA_004027165.1 Ctenomys sociabilis | reverse complement strand
CTGTCTCTGGCCGGTCTCAGGAGCTGGGCGGGGGCGGGCGGGATGGAGCAGGACGGCGGAGTCGGCCGCGCTGTCTCTGGCCGGTCTCAGGAGCTGGGCGGGGGCGGGCGGGATGGAGCAGGACGGCGGAGTCGGCCGCGCTGTCTCTGGCCCGTCTCAGGAGCTCTTAGCTCATTTTTCTATTGTTGTAAAAAGTACAGCAGACCAAGTAATTTATAAAGAATAGCAGTTTATTTGACTCAAAGTTCTGGAAGTTGAGAAGCTGAAGAGCATAGTGCAGGTGCCCACTTGGCTTAGTCTTCTTGCTGCACCGTGACACAGTGGATGTCATCACTTGGAGAAAGGGCACACATGTGACCTCAAATGTCTTCCTCTTCTCATAAGGCCATTAATTCTATTATAGGGGCCTTACACTTATGACTTCATCTAATCCCAAGGGTCCACCGCTAAATGCCATTAGTTTGTGAATTACCTCCTAAGGGCCCACCTCCAAGTGTCACTGAAGGAGGGCATTAATTTGGAGATTGAGCTTCCAGCCTTCGAACGTTTGAGGGACACAGTCAGACTGCAGCAGTGATCTCAGAAACGTTACTGACCCTTCCAGGCCTGTTTCCTAGTAAGTAAAACAGGCACCTACATATTGGCTTTTTAATGATAAAAGTCTCTCTTATAATCATGTTAGCAATTCAATAACTATTCACTATCGTTAGCATCAGCGGCAGCATGGGTATCATCATCACTGTGTCGCTGTGAAGAGAATCCACCCAGTGTCCAAGTAAGTTCTCTGTTCACTTGACCGTTGTATTTCTTAAGGGACATAAATCATTTTTTCTTTCTAATTTATTAATATCTTACAAAGTCAATTACATGTTAATAGCTTTCAATCCCTGAAGCGAGCTAATAAAATGCTTTGCTGAACTCAAGCACAGCAGTGCAGCGCTTGGCCTCACATAACATGAGTCGGTTCTATACGAACAAGCTCAGCTACCTCCATTGAAATCTACACACTTTCAGCACTGAAGAGTCCCACATTATTTTATAAGCTAGTCACCCCTCAGAGACCTCACATTTCAATATCATCGCACAGTAATCAGGTTTCAGCCAATGTATTTTGAATGAAAGTAGCATTCAAACCTTTCTCTTTACGGTCTAAAGTAGATCTCTTTAGACCATAATTCAATATATAGTTTATGGAAAACGTGTCACAATTATTCAAGACTTCTGCCCTGGGTATCTTCTAGACACCTGATATCTTCAGATTCATTTCCTACCTGCCTCTGCCGTGCTGCATATTCCAGGAGGCTAACTTATTGGGACTGCCTCTGTGAATCCAAATTCCCTCTACTTTTTGGTTGGTTTTGATATAGGGAGCTAACAGTGCCCAGTCAGAAAGCCAGAGAAGATTGAAATGAGTTTTGTTGGGCTTGTGTCTTTGGGCCCATTTTCTGCCAGATTGCCATGATTCGGACACAGCATTGTTTGTTTGGCTCATAGCAGCCTCCCTTTCTCAGAATGTAGCTCCCATTTTTGGGTCTCAGAGATTCTTCCACCATTCAAGTGAGTGAGGAAATGCATATAATGTATTATCTTTGATTCTAAGAGAGAAGGACACACAGCACTACTAAGCCACCTGGATCAATTAGCCCATGATAAACATTCCTTTACATGAGTAAACCATGATAGCCAGAGCCACTGACCTGGTACACTAAGCTGCCACCTTCTGGAGAGCAGATTCACTTTGTCATCCAGCACTTGCACATGCCCAAACAGGCAACGATGCCATAAGCCCTCTCTTCTGGGTGCTCATTCATCATTCGGTCTTAATTTTCCTGAAGGTGATGTTTATACAGCAGTCATAAGCATACACTAAAACATAATAATGCTCAAAGGTGCATCACAAGGAATACTCACCCCATAACTCATAACTCTCTTCCTCACCATCATCCTCTTTCCCAGAAACAAACACTTTCAACATATTTAGCCATTGTTCTTATAAACTTTTAAAGATTATGCATAATAATAACTTCATTATTTCCTTCTCTCAGTTCCTCTTCTGTTGTTGTTGGGACAAATACCTGACATTCAAAATAAAGGAAAGAAAGGTTTGTTTAGCTCACAGTTACTGGAGGTTTCAGTCCACACTCAGCTGACTCCAGGGCAGAGGGGCACAGGGCATAGGGCAGCAGTTCACGGTGGCAGCAAGGAGAAGGGAGCAGAGGGAGGAGTAGCAGCAACAATGGCAAGAGAGAGCAACTCCGTTTGCCTTCAGTTGCATTCAGTTTATCTGCCCAAGGCAGGGAGTAGTACTCACACTCATAATCCCAACAGCACTCACACTCATAATCTCAACAGCACTCACACTCATAATCTCAACAGCACTCACACTCATAATCCCAGCGGATCATGAGTTAATCACAGATTCTATAAGTCTTCCCCATGATTTCATGAGGCTTTGGGGGAACACCTGGACACAAACCATAACATTCCCAGTTTCAATTTTTACAACTATGCATTGACTTTCCATCATGGTAGAGGAAACTAGCTCCTTCACATTACTATTTCTTATTTTTCCATACTCCTTTCCATACCCCACTGATATAATAAATTTTCATTTACAATATATATTATTATGACTACTGAATCCTGCTCATTAGTGCGGTAACTATTAAGCATGGTGATATTTCTTCTATCATAGACCCTTTAGCCTTCCTTATGACCTACTTAGTATTCTAGTCACCAATGGCTAGGAAGTCTGACATTCTTTCAAAACTCCTCGGTATTGTGTTTTCTAACTTCAGATTTATGGGAAAATTCACTAATTGTGTCTTTGACCTCCCTTCTTGCACCACATTGGTCTATAGCTCTCTCTAACCTTTCCAAGAGCAGACATTCTTGGATTTTCTTTCCTGTCTGGCTGAAAATTTTTTTACCACTTTCTTGTATTGAATTTCCTTTTTCATGTACCCCATATCTTCTAGTAACTTCCAAGAAGCACAAGATGTAGATCCCGTGAACATTAGCATATCAGAAGCCTTGTGATTTTAATGTACCTCATTCCTTCTTTATGAGTCTCCTGGGGGACACCATTCTATATTGGAAATCATTTTCTTCCTTTCTAAATTTTGAAGGCTTGGCTCTATTATCTTCTGGATTGATTTCAATGTTGCTATTAAAGAATGCCATCTTAGTTTCTCATTCTTTGTGATTTATACTTTCCACTCTGGGTGGTTTTGAGATTTCCTCCTCACTCCTGCTACGAGAACATGTCCCTATTCTAGCAATGGTTTTAGGGATTTAGTGGACTTTTACAATATAGAGATTCATATTTCTTCTATTTTGGAAGGCAGTTCTTGTGTTATTTGAAAAAATCCTCTCATCTTTCTGAAAATCCTATTGTGTTGCTTCATTCCTCAACTTCTGTACCAGGTCTCTAATTTGGTTATTTTTCTTAAGAAAATGACATAGCTATAGTCATGACTATGAAGTAAAAAAAAACTTGTGGGCCAGTAAGATAGCTCAGTAGACTAGATGCCTGCTTAGGTAAGCACAGGGAACCAAAGTTCAAGACCTAGCACCACATGCCATGCCTGCCCTGGCCCTGGGTACACTGAGCCAGAGACCAGGTATGGTGGTGCATGCCTGTAATCCCAGCACTACAGAGGCTGAAAACAGATGGATCACTATGAAACCAACTGTGTAGTGAGACCCTATACCAAATACATAAATATATTTAAATGTTGTATCTTCAAAGCTCCTGGAAGAAGATGAAATAACCTTCCAGATATGAAGACAGGAGTTATTCTTCTCCCCTGAATGTACATATAAGGCTGTGGAGATAGGACAGGGGTATAAGCACCTGTCAGAATGTACACCTGTAACCTCTGCCTACAGTGGTGCTGTAAACATTGGTACACATCCATCACTGACTGATGTCCCAAACTACTTTGGGGAAGATACCTGGAAAGAAGATGACTGGGTAGTTTGGGATTTCTAGCTTTAGATATCTGAGAAATCTCCAAACTAATTTCCATAATGGTTGTACTTCTTTACAGCCCCACCAATAATGCAAGAAGGTTCCTTTTCACCATAGCCATGTCAGCATTTATTTTTTATTTCATGATACTTCCCATTCTTTTTGGAGGAAGATGGAATAGATGGGCTCTTAGCTTTATTTTCATTTGCATCTTTCTAATAGTCAAAGATGTTGAGGATTTTTTCATACATTTTTGACCATTTATTCTTCTTCCTCTGAGGAGTGTATGATTATTTCTCTTGTGAATTATTTTTAGATTTTTCATTTTAACTGATACAATTATTTTAGTTCTTCATATATTCTAAATATTAGTCCTCTGTCACAAGAATAGTTGGTAAATTTGTTTCTCATTCTGTAGGTTATCTTTCACTCGGTTTACTGATCATTTTGCTTTAACGAAGTTTTTCTTAGTCTGGTACAATCCTGTTTGTTGATTCTTGCTGTTATTTCTTAGATAAATGCAGTACTAATTAGAAAATCCTTTCCTGAACCTGTGGCTTCAAGTGTTTTACCTATTTTATCTTCCAGTAAGTTTAGTGTTTTTGTTTTAGCATTCAGATGTTTGATCCATTTTTATTTTAATTTATTACATTGTGAAAGATATGGATCCACTTTCAATCTTCTTCAGCTTAGTTTTCCCAATACCATTTGTTCAATATCAAGTGCATTTGCACCTTTGTCAAAGCTCAAACAGCTGAGTAGGAGGGGGAGCGTTTCTGTCTCCTCTATCTGCTTCTGCCGACCGTGCTGCTTTGTCACTGTAGCTTTGTAGAACAGAATGAAGCCAGGTATTGTAAGCCCTCCTGCTTTGGTCCTGGTGTTCAAGATTGCTTTTGCTATTCCAGGTCTCTTCTTGTTCCATGTGAATTTTAGGACTTTTTTTCTTTAGATCTGTCAAGCATGCTGTTGGTATTTTGATTGGTACTGCATTCAATGTTCATAACAGTTTTGGGGGTATAGCCATTTTGACAATATTGTTTCTGTTCATGTTCTCTGTTTCAGAAGCAGAAAACATCTTGGCATTTTCTGACCTTATCTTCAATCTCCTTTTTCAGAGTACTATAATGCTTTTGTAGAAGTATTCCAAAAATAGGGGACATCTCACAAATTTACATATAATTCTTGCAAAAAAAAAAAGCCACACCAATTTTCTCTGTGTTCTAATTTTTGTGCAAGTGCTACTGAAGCAAGCACTCAAGACCTCTTCTTATGAATTTACTCTTTTCCTCCGCATTCTAGGTGCAGTTCTTGACTTTATTGTTAACCTGGGTCACTTCCGCTTAGTTTTAATATGGCTGTCATTAGTCAGTTTTCTAAATTTATTTATTTTGTCTCTTTTTAACATATTTCTTTTTTCATTTTGTAGGTGCAGTATTTTATATTACTTCTTCCAGTCTCTTAATCACCTGTTTCCTCCATATTCCTTTATTTTCTACAGTCTTAGTACATGACAGTTTTATAGTTTCAGCATTCCATGCTGTTCATTGATCTTTGGCTAGCCATTCATACTGAAAATCAAAGAATAAAAACTGCTTGCTAGAGCTAGGTTTAGCTTTATAGTGGTACACTTTTATCTTAGTTCCCTTACCCCGTGACTGTATATTTGGATCTTTTCTTCTAGGCATGTTCCTCCAGAGATCATTTCTCTAACTCTAGTCAGAAGGGTATGAATCTAGCTTCATTCTCCCATATCTATCTATCTATCTATCTATCTATCTATCTATCTATCTATTTGATACAGTGTCTCACTACACAGCTTGGACAGTTGCAGGACTGGCATGGAATGCAGTACCAGGGATCAAACTCAGGTCCTTGTTTAGAAGGTGCTTAGACCAACAAATCTAGCTTCTTGTACATTAGAAACTTTGCATCATTCTTCAGAGATGAATAGCTAATTTGTTGTAGTTCACCCTGACAAAGCAGTGTTTTCTGCTTGCTTCCTTTCATTAAATCAATTGCCTATCCCCCATCAATTTGTCATCTTCCAAAAATTTGTTATAGGGAGTTCATTTCTGTCACTTTTTCTCTTCTTTGTTCTTATGATTTTCTATTTTTTGTTACTTTATTTTCATTACAGTGGGTTTCAGGGAAAGAATGGAAAAGTACGTGTTTAAGATGCCTTCTTGGCATGGATATTGCCATGTTTTATTATAGAAATATTTTAGAGTACTTAGTGTGATCCTGATTCTATGCTAGGTAGAGCTACATGAGGTTAACAGCAGAGAAATTAAAGTCAGGGACAATGGAAAGATATTGAATATTTAAAGAATATAAAATTATAAAAGGGAAAAGCAAATGAAAGTGATGGACAGAGGAAACCATTTGCCAAGCAAATATCTTCTAGAAGAAATGGAAGCTGAGGCTGAATAATGCATAGGTGTCAGCCAGGTTGTAGGTCTAAGTATGCAAGGACCATTTTGTGATGGAAGCCTGGGGATGAAATTAGGAAAAACTTAAGAAATAGAAGAAGGCAATGTGACTGAATTTCAGTTAAAAATGAGGGAGAGAATAAAAGAATAGTAAGAATACAGAGATGTGGAACAGTCATATCACAGATGAGCTTTGAGGGCTGGTGAGATAGCTAAGCAAGCTAAGCACCTGCTTAGGCAAGCACAGGGACCAAGGTTCAATACCCAGAACCACATGCTGTACTAGCCCTGCCCCTGGGCATGCTGAGCTGGCCACCAAGCCCAGGAATTGTGGAAGACACCTGTAAACCCAGTACTGGGAAAGCTGAAAGCAGGAGAATCACTAGGACTTCAAGCTGTGTAGTGAGACCCTGTACCAAAATAAATAAATAAAATAAAATAAACTGATGGACTTTTGAGACATTGGTATATTATACAAGAAACAATAAAAAATATGGAAATACATTGACTCAAATTACCTTCTAAAATTTACCTTTTGTTACCTCGTGTAGAATTTATTTGCAAAGAAGAGCATAGCCAAAAATACTTAGACCAGGAAGGATTGGCCTAAAATAGTAATTAGAAGATTAAGAGAACCATGTGGATCTATGTAGAATAAATCAGACTTGGTAATATAAAATGGAATGTAAAAGAAAGAAAAAAAAAGTCAATTGGATCATTAGGTGACTGGCTTGAGGAGTTGGATGGAAGGTGGAGCTCTTACTAAGCCCAGGAAGGAGGAACTGCGTGATCATCTGGGGAAGGGGAAGCGAAAAATATTTCATTGATCTCTACTTGCCATTCAAATCTTTACTCCACTCTTTATCCAACTGAGATTTCATAATTCAGCTTTAAAATCATCTCTATGCATGTGTGCTCACTTTCTCCCTCTCCCCTTCCTGTATGTATTTGAAAATCACTAGTCTTTCATTAAAATCATGTACTGCCTACTCTGTGCCTATATAAACTCTGTTAGCCATTTTAGAGAAAAACTCATGACTAAGGGGACTCACTTTAAATCCACTGTATAAATTCAAAGTGGGCCTTTTATGTTGCATGGCAACTCTGTCATTCACCTCGAGCCCTTTCACAGTCCCATTCCTTGATCTCTCCAAGCCTCCAGCAATCTCTCTGGGCACGCGTTCATCTAGAATCTTACTTCCAATTTCACTGAAGAATGAAAGCCATCACGTGCCCACATAACTTGCCTCTGAATCAGGCATCCACAGATATTTACTGATCACCTTCCATGTGCCAGGCACAGGGGATATCAGTTCCCAAAACACAAAATCTCTTCCTTCACGGAGGTTGCCTTCTAGTGCTCATCAACCTCCTACCCAAAAGAAATCCCTCCACCGACATAAACATTTTTATCCTCTCTCACATATTCAAGGACACCTCTCCCACACTACACCTCTCATTCCACTGTACATCATTGATCACATTCCTCTGCAGCTCCATAACCTCCTTGATCAGAAAATGTGGAGCACAACTGAGTTCCATGATGTTACAGTGCAGGTTCTCCTATGTCCTGAGTCTTCACTGACCTTGAAAGGTTAGGGCCAAACTGTTGGCTGACCTTACATCCCTTCCTTTCTCCAGTTTTTGATCTGCAAACTTAGGTTGTTGACCATCCAGAAGAGAAGCTGATTATTACAATTCAACATATGCAGTACAGTTTACATTAACTATCTGACTAAATTCTTTTTAGTTGTTATTATACCTTTCTATTTGTATTTCTTCTTTTGATTTTTTATACTAAGAAGACTATACAATATGTGCACATGTGTGCATGGTTTATTTCACTTATGAGTATGTTCAAGTAGCATCCACTTAAATATAAATGCTTCAAGTTTATCATTGTTTTATAGCTGAGAAATACTCCATTGAATAGAAATACCACATCTTTTTCAACCATTCCTCATGTGACGGGCATCTTGGTTGTTTCCAAGATTTGGCTATCACACATTGTGCTGCTATAAACATAGGTACAGATATATCACTATGATATAATGTTTTCAGTTCCTCTGGGAAAATTCCCAGTAGGGGGATAGCCAGCTTGAATGGGATTTCCAGTCCTAGTTTTGTGAGGAGTCTCCACACTGACCTCCACAATGGTTGTACCAGCCTACATTCCTACCAGCAGTGGAGAAATGTTTCCTTTTTCCCACATCCTCTCCAACATTTGTTGTTGGTTGATTTCTTTATGATAGCCATTCTTTCTGGAGTGAGATGGTATCTCAGTGTTGTTTTAGCTTGAATTTCATGAATGGCTAGCGATGTGGAGCATTTTTTGATATATTTATTTGGTTCTTCAATTTCATCCTCTGAGAAGTGTGTATTCGCCTCTGATGCCCATTTCTGGATTGGGTCTTTAAATTTGAGGGCCCTGTTATATCTTAGTTCTTTATATATTCTAGACAGCAGACCTTTGTCTGAGTGCTTATTAGCTAAGATTTTTTCGAAATTTTTGGAATTTTTTTTCACGTTGTTTTTTCACAACTTCTTTTGACGTGCAAAAATTTCTCAAGAAGAGTTGATCCCAGTTATTAATTCTTTTAAGTATTTCCTGTGTGAATACATGTTTATTCAAGAAGTCTTTGCCTACTCCTATGTCTTCAAGAGTTTCTCCTACTTTCTCTTTCAGGAGATTGAGTATTTCTGTTTTAATGTTTAGATCTTCAATCCATTTTGACTTTAGCTTAGTGCATGGTGATAGAGCTGGGTCAAGTTTCAGTTTTTGGCATATAGAAAGCCAGTTTTTCCAGCAAAATTTGTTAAAGAGGCTATCTTTCCTCCAGTAAGCCTGTTTGGCCCTTTTGTCAAAGGTCAGACGGCTAAGTGTGTTCATAGAGGCCTCTGCATCTTTTAATCTATTCCATTGATCCTCATGTCTATTTTGTTGCCAATACCATGTTGATTTTATCACAGTCTTTTTTTTTTTTTTTTTTTTTTTTTTTTTTTGGTGGAACCGGGGATTGAACTCAGGCCCTTGTGCTTGCCAGGCAAGCGCTTATTCTACTGAGCCATCTCCCTAGCCCGATTTTATCACAGTAGCATTGAAGTATAATTTCAAATTAGGAATTGTGATGCCTCCTGCCTTGTCTTTGGTGGCCAGGATTGCCTTTGCTATTCTAGGTCTTTCCAGGTTCCAAATAAATTTTAGGAACAATTTCTCTAGGTCTGGGAGGTATGTTGGTGTCCGTTCGATAGGGATTGCATTAAATATGTACAACAATTTTGGGAGTATGGCAATCTTCATGATGTTGATTCTTCCTATCAGGAGCATGGAATATCTTTCCATTTTCTGAAATCCTGTACAATCTCCTTTCTTAGGATACTGTAATTTTCCATGAAAAGATCTTTCACTTCCTTGGTTGAATGAATTCCAATGTATTTCATTTTCTGCAGTGCTATTGTAAACGGTATGGTTTCTATAGTTTCCCTCTCAGTGTGCTTGTGATCTGTGTAGAGGAATGCTATTGACTTTTGAGTATTGACTTTGTATCCTGCTATGCTACTGAATTTGTGTATCAATTCTAGTAGCTTCCTGGCAGAGTTTTTTTGGGTCTTCCAAGTAAAGTATCATGTCATATGCAATTATCACTTTTTGGCACTTTTGGCACCTTGGAAGTCTAATCTTTATCTCCAAAAAACTTTATGTTTTCTACCCATATTCTGAAAAGTAGTTTTTCTATGATATCTTAGTAAACATGTTCATTCTTTTAACTGGTTGGGTCAAAAAGCTTGGCATCCTCATTGACAGCTATTTCCTTTTACCACATCCAAGCCATTGGCAAATGCTGTTGTCTCAGTGTTCTGGGTTTCTCCAGAATCCAGTCTTCTATTCCTACTATCACTCATGTTGAAGATACCAACTTACCCCTAGAAAGACCATCTAAAGTGCTTCCTTTCCTTTCTCCCTACCATTTATCTTCTAACAGACAAACCAACAAAAATAGCAGTCATTTATCACTTCTGATCAAAACTTTCAGTACATTCCCATGTTACTTACCAAAAGCTCGTCTCCATTCCTCATTCTAACAGCTTCAACCACTCCCTTTCCCTTTTTATTCTATATTAGTCACACAGACCTCCTCAATTATCCACAAGCATTTTCAGTGGACTGTATTCAGGCATTTATTCCCTACTGTTTATTCTTCCTGGGATGGCATTTTCCAAGGTCACTGAGGGCCAGCTGTTCAAATACTACCTTATCACTGGGATCTTCCCTCCTTAAAAATCTGTACATCCCCTCTCACTAATACATCTTACTCTATTACAGTTCCATTTTTCTCCAGAGAATGTATTTCCATCCAATATAATGTATATTGACTTACTAATTTTTTTAATGGAATATATCTATTCCATGAAAGTACATATTTTGTATGGGTTTTCTCCTTCATTTACAGATACTATGCCAATAGGACTAGTAAGGCAGTTGATCCATATTAGTTAAATAAATGAATGTATAAACAAAGGAATTAACAGAGCCACAGAGTCGCATCTCAAAGAGTAGTAAGAATATCTTATTTTAAGAAAATTAAGCGAAACAACTGTTCTTAGAATTCCTCCAGTCATGTCTCTAGAACTTAAGACAAAGTTAAGACTTAAGTCAGAGAACAAAAAGTTAGACAGGTAAAGTTCCCCACTGAAAGATGCCTGTCTTAAATTACCTTCCTGGACTCTGACATGCAGCACCCAAAATTCCACACCTTCAAAGACGAGAGGTTTATTTTGATTCACATTTTCAGCCCATAGTCATCTGGCTCTGTGGCAGAATTCACATGATGGAAGGGCCTGGGCAGGGGAAAGCAGAGCCGGAGGTGAGCAGCCGAGGAGGAAGACATTGCCTTCCAGAACACACCCCCAGACAAGCCTCTGAACAGTCCCTACCTCCTATCGGAAAGCCAGCTGTAGTAACCCACAACCCAGTCACCTTCTAGAATCTCCACCTATGAGCACATGCAGGTTTGGGGAAGCATTTTAGATCTAAACCACAACGAAGCATTCAGACACAAACTCCCAACAGGCAGTGAGAGTTACAGCAGAAGTGAACAATGTCAGCAAGTTCTAAAAGGAGGAAAGGAGCTTGCACAAGTATGCCAATACATTTTTTTTTCTTAATGTATTTTTTTCCATTTATTTTTATTTTATTAAAATACAAATGTCAATCAGACAGTTTCAAAACACCTTAACCATACAGAGTCGATGAATTAATACATAGCAAACTGTTTTCATAACATTTTGGTATTGTACAAGGTGCATACATGATATTATATTTACAGGTTTTTTTTATAGCTGAAATTATATCAAAAATTCAATAATTATTTACCTAGTGGATGACCATAGCACTAAAAGCAGACATAATATCCTGTCCAACCACCATTAGTGCAGATCTTGCCTATCATAGAATTATGTAGAAGCACAGTGTTATCTATCCCAACTGTACTGTCTATACATCTATACACACACATCATGATTTTTTCTTCCTACAACCCTTCCTTTGTCTACACCTGTCAAAAGTGGGCACTCCATTGACATTCAACTACCTTAGGTGCTTGAACTCGACACCACAATCCAACACAGTCCAGCATTCTGCAACCATAGGGAGTTATTCAAAGAAATTGTCAACCATATCCATTTACAGCTCAGCTTAATATTATGGGCTCACGATGTATACTTCATTTT
>PVKA01051571.1:0-12125 GCA_004027165.1 Ctenomys sociabilis | reverse complement strand
CTCTTGCGTTTTTAAGGTATCTTTCTTTTCCTGAACACTAACTTTAATTCTGTCTTCAAGATCTGTTATTCTATCCTTGCCTACATTCAATGAGTTGCATATACATGCAAGGAAGGGTTTATTTATTTATTGGATTTCTGTTTCAATTCATTTCATGGATTCCATTTATTTCCTACATTGAGCATTTTTTGTTTCCATCTTTTTCTGAACTCATCTATTTTTATGTTTCTTCTCTAATATATTTGATTTTAAGCATTGTTTCTTCTTGTACGTAAATGATTATTTTCTCTATAAACTTTTCCATTTGCCTTTTCACTTTATTGCTATCATTTCATGCTGTTCTACTTTTCACATCAAATTTCATATAACTCATTGTGTTCTGTTCTTTTCCTGGGAAAGCATGGGGATTAGGCTGTATTTTCCTTCTTTCTCTTGTTGTTTTCTTTTTTCTCTTTTTTATTTTATCTTGTTTTCTACATTGATGCTTTCTGATGTCTTATCACAGTTTTATCATTAGTACTGGGACTTCCCAAGGATATGCTTTTTCATGAATATCCTCTAGAAAGATTTTTTTAAATAGCTATCTGAAAAACATATCTTCCCAATTTTTAAAGAATAGAAGTTAGTATTTTGTTCAGCAACCAGTCCTTTGATACTTGACTGTGGTGGTAATTATCACCATACAAAATCACACATGTATCATGCAGGAGAGAAAAGCTGATTGCAACATGTACAACATCCTGGATAAAATAGTGCAGTTAGGAATAACTAGTTTCCAGTACAATTTAACTACTGAAAAACCATAGTTACCATTAGTCTTCTACCTCCAACCGCAGAAGCAAATGCTAATGATATATATATATATATATATATATATATATATATATATATATAACATATACCATATATAACATATACCTGTATGCTGTGATTTTGTGATTTTCCTCTTAATGCAGTGGTTTTACACTCTCTGGGAGTGGGAGTTTAAGATTGGTAGTAGACTTAATGAAATGATGAATGAGATCAAATATAGTACTTCAGAGCTGGAGGTCAACAAAGGATGATCACCCAAGTTTTGGGAACCTGGAGAATGTGTGTGGGACAGAATGAAATAGAATGAGAAGGAGTAATCAGAAATGGGAGAGACAATATTTACTCACTTGAAGATTTAAATTCCCAAGGTAGTTGAGGAAAGTGAGAAATATGATCAAAAGAAGAAAATAGAAAAGATTGGTAAGAGACCTAAATAATGGAAAAAAATAAAAAAAGGAAGAAGGGAGAGAAATGTAAAAAAGGAAGAAAAGGAGAAAGGAAAAAATCCAAAAAACAATGGAGAGAAAAAAAAAATTTAAAGCACAAAATACAAGACAAAACAAGCCTTCCAACTAGATAGCAAAGAATAGCCAATCAGATAAACAAGAGAGAATACAAATAGTAAACTATCCCTGATGTTGACAGTTCTATGATAGTGTCCATGTCTGATCCCAGAAATGATTTGTGTACTCTGGCCAAGTTTGCTGTGTGGATTTTGTGGTTGGGATGATCTTGGTCACTGGGTGTGGGGGCTGGGACTTGCCTTTTGTTGGTGGAGTTCCCCACAGCCCCTCTGCTCCTGCCTGTTACTTCAGACACTTTCTTTTCTTTCTGTTTATTTATTTTATTTTATTAAGTTTATTGAGATACAGCAATGAGACAGTTTCAAAACTGATTAATAGGACAATTTCAATAATTAATACTTTGCATATTTTTGTCTTCATAGTGGTTATTCATAGTACAAGATGCAGACATAGTATCCTGTCCAAGAACTATTAGTACAAATCTTTCTTCTCACTGAAATAAGGAAAAGTAGCTGTATATCTATCCTAACTCTTTTGTATATACAGATACAAAATGGTCCTTCATTTATATCCCCATTTTTGTGTAGTTTTGTCAGAGATGGGTATTTCATTGCCATTTAAATATTGTAGGTGCATGAATTCAACAAAATAATCCAATATGGTCGCTGATCTCACTGATTACTCTGTACCCCTGGGGCAGGCTGTCCTGGGTGGCAGCCAAGACATATGTGTGCCCACCTGCCCAGAGACCGGCTGTCCTGTGTCCATGAAATCTCTTTGAAGTTTATTATTAAAATGTCAATTAGCTGATTACACTGTTATATCCACATTTCCTTAAGCATGAACAGAGCATTTATTCTTTCTATTTTAAAATAGAATGTGTCTGAAAATGTATAAATTAAAACATTATAATTATTGAAGGATATAAAAAATTACCATTCTTTTTCACACTATTACATCTTCAAATATATATGTTCTACACATTTCACTATTGTTGAAAATGGATATATTACTGAGACAAAGTATGCATTTAATAAAAAAATTCACATAAAAATGCCCTTGTGCATCTTTCTGAAGTTCATAATTGTCAGGAATTTTGTTTCTGTGCTTGCTTTTCTAGCATGTTGCACTAGTTTAAACCATACTTCTTTTATTTTCAATTTCTTATGATACTTATGTATTTTTCTGGCATACTTTGAAATAGTGTTCTTACATGCTTTCTGCCCTATTTGTCTTCGTAGTGGTTATTCATAGTACAAGATGCAGACATAGTATCCTGTCCAAGAACTATTAGTACAAATCTTTCTTCTCACTGAAATAAGGAAAAGTAGCTGTATATCTATCCTAACTATTTTGTATATAGTTTCTTTCCTTGTGGAATTCTCCATGCTCCTCATCAAGGAAGTCCTGCTCCTCTGTTAAATAGGAAATGCGGTTTCCAGAATGCTGGCATCAGTCTATCTGTATATTCAGATTTTTGTATATTAGGCAGTCATTTTGAAAAAAAATTATACATGTATGAAAACTTTCCCTTTCTTACATAAATAAAATGCCTTGATTTTGCCCATACTGTAAATGAATAGTGAATACATATACTACTTTCAGTTGCAAATATTTATATTCCATAAAAATAAAAGCATTCCCCAGATTTTTATTATACTTTTCAGCTGTTTTTCTAAGAGAAATGATCACATTTTGCTTTTCAATTCTTACTGTGCATTTCTTTTAATTCCTGTGGATGTTTAAATACACTCTTGTTTTTTGGTATTGTTTTAAAATTCAAGGCTTCTCTTTTTGTAATACCAGAGATTGAACTTAGAACACTGCACTGGCCAGCAGACACTTACTGCACTGAGCTAGCTCCCAAATCCCACGATATTTTTAAATTGATGCACCATCCAACATTTTTTTGACTCTTTCTTATGCTCTCTTACTCAAATTCCTCTATTTCTTTGGTTATAGAAACTGATTTTTCTGTTTTAAATTCAACAAAGTAGATATTAGAGCTCTGCTCTTGGTCTTATTATTTGCATTGTTTCTTTACTATTTTCCATTTCAGTATTCCTCTCCTATCTGAGAGAGTTCTCAAATTTATCTTCAAATCTATTTATTAATTTTCCTGCTTTGTCTGCTTTAGCTTTCATTCACTGTATGTAATATTTCCATGTTAGTTTTCCTTTTTGGTTATCATCATTTCATTTTCATAAATTCTTTCTCTCTATGGTTACCTGGCTACTGAAGTTCATTTTCCTTTGGTAGAATATTAAAGACTTTTTTTTTGAAATTTTATTTCTACTAGAATAGATCTTTTTCCATCTATTTGCTTTCATTTGTGAATTTTTGTTACCTTTTCTACCATCTGTCATGTACTATCCACTTATTTCATGGATGTATATGGAAACACTTGCTGAAACCTGTGAAAACATCGGGGGTAATCATCACACTCTAACGTGCGGTAAGGATAGTCTAGTTTCTGCGTCTCAAAAGAAATCACCAACAGAGCAAAAGAAAGCCCACTAATTGGGAAAAAAATTGTTGCAGACTGTCCTTCAGGCAAAGAATAACGTATAAAGAATTTTTTTACAAAAATCAGGCTACCAAAATTTAAAGACCCAGTCCAAAAATTGGCAACTGAGATAAATATACACTTCACAAATGAAGAAATATAAGTGACAAATAATCATAGGAAAAAGCACACAACATCATTGGTTATTCAAGAGATGCAAATTAAAACAACACTAAGATGGCATTTTATTTTTTTTTTCTTTTTCTATTTTTTTAAAATTTTGCTGAGAAACAAATAGCAATGAGACAGTTTCAAAACCGATTAGTAGGACAGTTTCAATAATTAATACATTGCATATTGTTGTCTTCATAGTGGTTATTCATAGTACAAGATGCAGACATGATATCCTGTCCAAACAATATTTGTACAAATATTTCTTCTCATTGAATTAAGAGAAAGTAGCTGTATATGTATCCTATTTTGTATATATAGATACACACTGGTCCTGCTTTTGTATCCCTTTTTTGTTTAGTTTTGTCAGACATGGTGTTCCACTGCTACTGGCACTTTATACCATGAGGACTGACTATCAAGAAGTCAACCCCTAAGCTTGCGCTGTGAGGAAAAAGAAATGCTTCTCCATCGTAGGTGGGTGTGCTGGCTGGTACAACAACTGTAGAAATCAGTATGGAGATTTCTCCAAAAGCTAGAGTTTGAGTTCCCCTTCTAGCCAACTATTCCCCTCCTGGATATCTTTCCAAAAGAACTGAAATCATAACACCACAGTGACACATGTGCACTCATGTGATAGCTTTGTCATGGCTAAATTTGAGAATCAACACAAATGTCCACCCCTTAAGGAATGGATAAAAAAGATATGGTATTTTTATGTTGTTCTGCTTTTTTAAAGATAAATCCATAGCTCTTTGTAGATAAGTGCATGCAACTAGAGATTGTATTGACAAGTGAATTAAATCAGACTCACATGTGCAAATATAGTATTGTGTTCCTAGTGTGAGAAACCAAAAGAATAAATACAATCCGTAATGCACAATTGATATTGTGAAAGGGAAAGAATTTTTTCATAGGAAAGAAAAACTGGAATGAGGTAAATGACAAAAGAAAGAACAGCAAAGATATATTTATGTATGTATGCAGGACAATTTGGGCAATGGTACTGCCAATTTCTGATGGTTTTCTGAAAGAAGTTAATGCTTAACTTTTTTTTCCTTTTTGTTCCTATTATATTTATTCTTTTTAATTTCTCATAACTTTTCGTTGCTTTGTTTTGTTTCTTGCAAGTTTATATCTAGTAACTTGAACAACTGATTTGAAGATAACATACAATACAGCAACCATTGTTGAATTCATATTTCTTCATTTAATGAAACTTTGTATCATTTCTAATTCTGTTTTTTTCTAAATTACTATTTTGTATCATTTAATTTTTAAAAAATCTAAGAAAAAAAGAGCATTTCCTTTGATCTACTGGTATTTCCCAACCTTGACTTTACCTTTTTTTACCTTCTGGAGAGAATTTTGGCTGAAAATTTGTTAGGTTAGGAAAAAAACCCTGGGAGTTTTAGCAGTCACTAATACAACAATTCTCTGCCAATGGAGTGCCCTCGCAACATTGTACCTGACATTTTGCTATCTAAAGACCCCTGCTTAACTTCTCAGGCTCATAAAATCCCAGGATTTTGGGGATTGAAATATAGTAGTCATTTGCCTATGCAAAACTGGAAAGGTATCTGAGAAGAAGCTAAGTAAATTTTTCTCAGAAAGACGATTGGTATTCAGGACTGGACAGTTGTAACATACAGTGAACCAATATATCATCTCTGACCCCTATCAGTGTAATACCAGCAGCACATCTTTGTCACTGTGATACCAAAAAATGTATATATTGGATCTTTCCAGAAGCCATGGAAGACTGACCTGCCCCTAGCTAAGAAGTGCTTTATAAACACACCGTCATCCATTCTTCTTGTTTTAAGCCTTCTATAACTCCATCCCAGCAATGTCAGCAACTCTTGGGCTTTTAAGCTTTCTGCCAGAATACCATCAATATTTAATATAGTCAGAGTTTCTGTAGCATAAAATGAAATACTTCTTAAATTTACCCATGGCTAGTTTTGAACTCAGCTTTTGGGGGTTGAATAAAGGATTTATTATTCTCCAGCACTTTAGCTTCTAAATGTGATCACCAGGATTCCCCTTACTCTTTTCTCTGAGTTTCCATTTTTTACAGAAGTTCATTTATTATCATTTCAGTGGAGTTTCTGCAGGGGACAGAGGCAAACTAGTACATTCTACCTATTATCTTTAATTGCTGAGAAACATTATTTTCATCACTTTTAAAATGTGTCCCACAGCAAATAACTAAGTAAGGTGCTCATGTTTCTGTGTTTCTTTGGCACAGTCAAGTGAAGGTTATGTGGCTTATGTTATTTGCCCAAGTGATCTCGCTATTATTAAACATAGCAATATTTTAGAGTCAGTCTGATCACATATTGTTGCCTATTTTTAGAGATTGATGGTGGAGTCCTTTCTGTTCACTTGGATGTTCACTGTGAGATCAGTGGTATATAAGGGGTTGTGGGCAAATAAAGCTTCAAAACTTGAAGACTAGATTCCTTCCTAAGGCAGTGTAGCCATAGGTAGTGGCTAATTTTATTCTGCTTTTCACATTAAGTCCCACTGATCTATGTAAGCACTGTTTGTAATCACCTTAAAGACTGATTTAGAAGTCACATCAGTTTGTGCTATGTGTAATCTCAGTATGTTTCTCCCTCCTTCTTCAAACACTGTCTTAGTCTATTTTCTGTTGATATTACAGAGTACTGCAAATACGTATTATTTTTAAACAACAGAATTTTTTATCTCAAAGTGCAGGAGGCTGGAAAGCCCAAGACAACCATGCCAACAACTGACAATGGATTCTATGTTGTGACATGGCAGAGTGCAAAGGCATGGTGTGGTTGAGTGAGACAGGAAAAGAAGAAAGAGGCTAGACTTACCCTTTGCTGAAGATCCAGCTTCCTTGATAATGAATCTACTCCCATATGAGGGCATGAATCCCTCTTGATCTGATCCCTCTTTAAGATCCCAAACATTTCATATGAATAAAACAGTAATTAAATTTCAAAAAGTGTTTTGCCAGGGAACTTGGAAACAGCCAGTCTGTGCCTTATCTCTGTTACCTACAATTGCACAATATTTTATAACTCTGTTTTGTTTAGAAGGCCAATATATGCTATCCTATACAGAATTCTCTGACAGATAAAAATTTTATGCATGCAACTATAGGAAAATTTTAAACCATCTAAATAAATACAATCTATGAATTTCGGAAGTTTATAGATATTTAGTTTTTTATATTTCTCAATTGTAATAAGAGTAGAAATATATTCTGAAAGGTTCTCACATCAACTTTGCCTTTTTTTAGTATATAAGAACTTGAATGACTAACATTTTTTCCACAGAACTTTTAAAATATGCTTTTGAAAAAAATCCTTTGAAGCTACTGTAGGCAAAAAGTTATTTCAAGTCAAAGGTACCATGTATTTTCTTTCTGTTCTAATGAATAAGTGAACTTTTAAAATTTTCAGCTTGTAACTGTGACCATAAGAAAGAACACAGAGGTGGCATTTTGTGAAGATGTAACCCCTTTTCTGAAGATTTTCTAGAATGTTCTCCACCAATAGTATAGAATAATGTTAACACTGACTGCTTTTCCTCCTCAACCTGTGGCTCAAAGAAACATCATTTATCTT
Organism: Ctenomys sociabilis; assembly: GCA_004027165.1. Taxonomy (NCBI): domain Eukaryota; kingdom Metazoa; phylum Chordata; class Mammalia; order Rodentia; family Ctenomyidae; genus Ctenomys; species Ctenomys sociabilis. The sequence goes on along the minus strand of PVKA01051571.1, from coordinate 4,506 downwards.
CCTTTTGCAAGTATACTGTGGTAGTTAAATTCATGTGGTGACAAAGTGCCCAACTATTTTATCAAATTTATTGTGGGTATTTTGTGTTTTGAATAATTATTGACTTATATTATTGAAAAAAGCAGATTGCCTTCTTTGACATAATAAAGATTTATCAAGTTACTTGAAGCTAGAATAGAACAATGAAGCAGTTTTTCCCAAGAAAGCATCTTCCTCCTTGCTTGTCTTTGAACACTGACTTCTTTTTTTGTTTGTGTGTTTGATTTTTCCTGCCTTGATATTCACAATGAAACATTGTCTAATCAAGGAACTTAGACCTGCTGTCCTTTGGACAGGAAATACACTGTTCATTCCACTGATTCTCAGGTCATCAGATACAGACTAACAATACCATCAATTCTCCTAAGTCTCCAGGTGGTCAATTAAACCTGAAGATTTGGGATTTTTCAGCTTCCATCATTGCCATTTACTTATAACAGATCCATTTATATATGTTGATCTTTTCTCACATATATTATATTTTTGGAGAACACTGATAAATACAAATATGTTGTAAACATTGGAATTTAATGAGGACTGAAAGAAAAATATTTTCAAATATCACCATGATGCTTATTTTCCTTTAGAATAAAAGGTGCTCACTTTCATTATCTAAATTTCACAGGAAAGCTTGGTAGTCTATGCAGAGAATAATGCTAAAATTATTATTCACAAAAGCAACCACGTTATTGGACTATAAGAAGAAAATTAATCTAACTATATGTCAAATTAATATCTTAAATCTTGCTCAATAAAGGCATTGTTTTCTTATACTTAAACAAGACCAAAATGAGAGTATTCCTCTTTCTCCCAAGATAATAAAGTGACTTCTTAAGTTTACAAAGTCAAAGATAGGTACTTTAAATATACAAGCATTTAAATTTTCTGTTCTATTTTTGGAGACATTGTCTATCAGCAAACCAACAGAGGGTTGGTTTGTTTCTTTTGTTTTGTTTTCTTACTTGTGTGTAGAATGGATGTCAATCACATTCTGCAATAAATAATCACACTGAATATTTTAGGAAAAATACAGGAAGTCAATCCCGAGCTCCATTTTCATTCTTAGATCCTGTCATGAAGGATAGGAAATGACAGTAATAGGAGTACACCTGTGTCTTCTTCATAAAATATTTTTGAGAGAACAAACATTGGACTTGTTCTGTGGTAAAAGTCCACAGTTCACTTCTGGGGTCTTATCACTTTTTTATATGTGCTACTCTTCAATTTTAGTAATTGGTGAATTCTTGGGGTTCCAGTGGTTTCAGAGGCCTTCCCTAAAAATCAGAGTAAGGCTGCTGGACTTCTGAAGAAGTCCAGGAATTGTTTATTGTTCTTATAGATTGTTTTCTCTTGGAAGTATTCTAGGAAGTTGACATTATGTCCTTGGAAGGCCTCCTTCTTCATGGCACTTTCAGGCTCAGTAGCTACTTCAAAGTATTGTAGTGAGGCTTGCAATTGTAGTAAAAGGGCAATAAATCATTTTATTTCTACAATTTTCATAACACTTTTTGCTATGCATTCTCATTTAGAAATTCATAATCAAAAGAGAATAGTATGCATATCTTGAATAGTCTAAAATTTTCTGATATTTGTCTGCTTTAACACCTTCAAAATAATCCTTCACATAGACCTGTGCTACATATTTTTATCATCATTAATAATGTACAGATCTACAAAACAGAAAAAGAACCTGAAAATGTAAAACATAGCCAACATTCCTTTTCTTAGCAATTATTAGAATAGTCTCCAAAGCCAGGGGTTGTTTTTATTCTTGAATGTCTCTGGTACTTGTGCTAATTTTGGACTTATTCTTTCTTTTTTTTTGTATTTATTTATTTTTTTTCATTTATTTTTATTTTATTGAAATACAAATGTCAATCAGACAGTTTCAAAACACCATAACCATACAGAGTCGATGAAATTGTACATTGCAAACTGTTTTCATAATGTTTTGGTATTGTACAAGGTGCATACATGATATTATATTTACAGGTTTTTATATAGCTGAATTATATCAAAGATTCAATAATTATTTACCTAGTGGATGACCATAGCACTAAAAGCCGACATATTATCCTGTCCAACCACCATTAGTGCAGATCTTGCCTCTCATAGAATTTTGTAGAAGCACAGCATTATCTATCCCAACTGCACTGTCTATACAAGGAGGAATATCTGAGTTCTGTACATGATCTCTGATTCAACACTGTTATATTTATTTTGAAGCTATTTTTTAAGCTGTTCAATATTTTAGCTGTTTTTCAGTTCTTATCTGCAATAACTAATCCTGGAAGTTATTTTAACCTGTCAAATATTCTGGTGCCTTGAGATTAATTTTGGCTGGCTTTATGGAGCATATTAAATCCTACTAAATACTGCAGAGTTAATTTTTCCCCACTGCCTTTCCAAACTTCTTCTAACTCGTAGAACAATATTCTTGCATTCTTACTTCACAGTAACAATATCCCTCCATTATTTGTTATTCTCCATGGTAGCATTTCCTATGCAAGAATGCTCTCCATCAATATTGTATACAAACTTTAGATTCATTGCCAACTTTGTAATCATCTTTTCCAAGTACTGCTAAATGGTCATGCACTACAGGACTGAAAGAAAGGCTCTGGTGCAAGATTTGAAGAAAAATTGCAAATAGAAAGCACCCATTTTTCACTGAAGAATTGAAGTCCTCACCATTGAAAGAGAAGCTGAACTATAATCTACCAGAACAAAAAGCTTTTACTTACATCCTGGAGAAGTATTAGGTGAGTACTAGAATAATTTATTTAACAACTCTTGTATTCAGAAGTCCTGCTATTTTGTCTTTCTTGTTACTTTTATATTTGCAAACTCATTCCATTTCTTTTGAAACCATCTTAACTTAATGCTTTATGAATGTAGACCATATAACTTCTTTTAACGTTGTAGGGTGTGTGTGTGTGCGCGTGCGTGCGTGTGTGTGTGTGTGTGTGTGTATGTGTGTTTTCCACTTATAAGCTAACTGGAGACTCATCTTCCACCAAGATATCATCCTAAAGCACAGATAGTTCCTCTGACTTTTCTATTCAGAACAATGGAATTGCTTCCAATCGTCCAGGAAACAATCTGTGCGATCTTGGTTTCATTACCATTCCCAATGTGCCCACATGTCCATTTGCTTGTGCTACTCCTTGGGTCAGGTAAGCTTACCAATGCGCTGTTCTTCACTCCCTTCCCCCAGAAAATTTCTTCATGTTTTCCACTTCTGTATGTAGCTAACTTACACTCATTAATTCTGTCTGCCTGGAAAGTTATATTCTTTTTTATTTCTACTTAGATCTAATGCATCATCCATGTCTTAACTCATAGTCTCAATGTTTACTTTCCCCATGAAGCCATCCCTTGCAATTTCAAAGAATTTTCTTCCCCTTATCTTCAGCCACATTTATTACTTTCATTAATCATATTGCCACAACTTAATCATTAGTGATTCTAGGGGACTTTTTTCCATATGCATCTCTTTTGTTTACCCAGCTGCATGGTAAATCTCAAAAAGCACTCAAAGTAGGCTGAAAAAATAAACAAATAACACTTGTTTGTCTTTCGCACATCTGTGATTTTCCAACAGCTCTTCATGTCTGCTAGGATTAAGGCCAAAAGCTTATACGGTCCTTCACGACCTAACTCAGACCCACCTCTCTAGGCTCATCCATACTTTCATTTATTGTTCCCTTTTCTTTCAAATAAGGTAGCATATCTTTAATACTACTTTTAATGTTTTGTCTCATTCCTACATATAATTCTTCATCAAATCCTTAAACATTGATCTACTATCTATTTTCAGAATCTGATCATTTTCACCTATCCCTGCTTGTACAAATCTAATGGAGGAAAACTGAAAATTTTCTGGGATAGTAGCCTAGCCTCCTTTAATCCTAGATGGTTTTCTACAGTGAAATACTACATTCTAAGCACTTCTAAGTTATCTAAATACAGTATAAATTTGGACATTCCCATATCTGGGGTTAAAACAAATAATTTAGAATCATGGCATAAATGTTCTTCATAGAATTTGGTGACAGGACCAAGGAGGAGAGTGTGCAGGGAGTCGAGAAGAAGGATCTATTAGAATGACGACAACAGCTTCCATTCAATGAATGGACCTAAAGGTCAATATCCAGAGAAAAAAATGAGACTTAACTAGGACACCATGGAATCCTGGCCTAGAAGTAGAGTGCACTAACCAAATCCTGGAGGCAGGTGCAGTGTGGGTGAGACCGCTACAGGATATCACCAGATTTATGAAGAGGAACAGATGAACCGCTTTACTTACTGTGTGCCAAATTTACTCGATGTCTAATAGTATATCTGAGTGTTTTTAGTGAGGAAGACTTGCTTGTGAATGGGACATGAATCCAAAATGGGAAGCTCTGTAAGAGGGAGAATCAAAGAATATATTTTTCTATTTCATTGTGTGTGTGTGTATATATA